>VDFB02368673.1:70082-97470 GCA_007258455.2 Sequoia sempervirens | reverse complement strand
ACTATATTTTGCAGATTTGGATCTTCCATCTGATTTGTCTAGTAACACTTACCATCCATGATAAACTTATAATATCCAACATCGAATGCTATTACTCCATCTATGATTAAGTTGAACCTATCAAGACTCAACTCACCATCCTTTTGTATGCGAGTGATGAATTGTGGAACAATCTGGCCAAATTCACTCTTCCATTCATTGAGGTCCTTCAAGTGGTCATCATCTTTCAATAGTTTTGGCACAAACCACTAATTTAGAGTATGAAATGAATCTATTCTTGTTCTGATCTTTTGGTCCTCTCCTTGTATATATTGGAATTCATCTATAACTATTTTGGCAATCTGCTTTATAAGTTTTAAAGTTGTAGGAGCCTCAATAATCCTCTATAAGATTCTGCACAAGGTTATCGATGTGTGGTGTATGGGTTGCCAGTTCTTAAAAAAGGGGATCCAATATGGGTAGATGTGTTTTCATCTGATCAATTGCATATGTCAGTGAGTTGTAACAATCATAAACACTTTCCAACTTATCCACAATTAGCTTTATCTTATGCTTAAGGACCTTCTCTAAAACACTGCAGATTTTCTTATTCACTCTTTCATTACCCTCATTGTTGGCTTTCTTTAACTCTTCAATCTCTTGTTTAAGAATGCTCACTTGTTCAATAGAAACACTTTCTATATGAATTGGTGGAGCAAGAGGACACTGGTATAAGATTATTTCCTTGTTCTATGAGGGGCCTGCTCCTTTCAATTTCTCCTTCAACTTGACATTTTCCATGAACAATTTATTGACTTCATCATTTAAAAACTTTTGTTCCTTTTCGTACTCTCCCAATCTAGCTTCCATTTCCTTAATTGCAGCTTAGGTGAACATAGTTTAATTCATTTTCATGGTTGCATCTTATAGAGGATATGCATCCTTTAATGTTTTCACCATAGTTGTCCCTTTCATTCCTACACTACATCTAGTATCCTTGGTTTTTGTGTACTCTTTTGTTTGGCCCAGAATGCCAAGGTTTCAATCTTAGGGTTATACCCTGTGCCACTTACCACTTCATTTGAGTCAAAATTAACAATCAACATTGGGTCCTCATGTGTTCTCACTTGATCAAGTAAAAACATTTTCTTTAATTCCATACTAGGGACAATAAGTATATTGCTTTTCAAAATCATCTCTCTAACCTCTTGTGGGTTGACATCAATATTATCAATCCTTAATTCATTAAAAGTTTGGGCTACTATCTGGTCATGTTGGGATTCCTCAACTCCCATCTTATTTATTTCAACCCCCACTTCAAACTCTCTCATTTTCATCTTAAGCCAAAAGTCTTTAAATTCAGGGGTTTTGATAAATTCATCTTCTTCCAAGAACTTGCGAGCTGCAACTACCCTGTCATCCTCATGATTTTCTCTTTCTCCTTGCACCTCAATATTGGATCTAGCTTCAGGCCTATGGGCTTCAATTTCAAGTATAGGTTGGTACACTTCAACATCATCCTTGAAATGTCTTAACACATTAACTGCTTCTTCTATATCTCCAACCTCCTCACTTATTTCATAGGAAACAAGTGGCTCTATCTCTTGTGTCTTTTGTTTTTTAGAAGGTGGTTGTTCAATAGGTGATCCTGGAGAAGCATGGCATACTAAAACAGTATCTGAAGTTGGATCTGTAATTACAATACCACTCTACTTTTTGGGACACAATTTGACAAGTCTCCCGTATCTTTTGTAGTCTTATATAATTCATGAAACTTATCAATTATCATATCAATCCTCTTGATAGGATCTGCTTCCTCTATGAAATAACCCAAGAAATCACTATGCTTCATCTTTCTTTCTTCCTCAATCCTTTTCATAAGTTCCCATTTTCTCCTCCTATCATATACCTGTTGAGGAGTGAAACAATTTTTGATTAGATCTTCTTCATATTTTATCTGGTGAGTAACCATAACCTTGGTAAGGATGGTGTGTCTTACAAAATTCATGCGACCCTCAGGGTCAAAAGCTCTTTCCTTTCTAGACTGTAAACAGTACCTTGATTTTAGATAATTTTGTAACTCTTCAAGTGTATCGGATTCCACTGATAGTTCCCAACATGTCAAATTGGGTAGAAATTTACCCTTCCTTTATTTACTCATGACATCCTTTTCCATCCATAGAATCTGCCACATGAACTCTAAAAAGGATAATCGAAGGGGGACAAAGTTTGGAAGTGTATGTGGGGCCTGTGGGCATCCATAAATCTTGATTATTGTGGTATCTAGTAGAAAAAACCAATCACCAAAGTTATGAGTATGGCCTTGCTCAGGTTTCAAAGCCAAAGGTCTTAACAATTGTAGCACAAGTGTGTGTAGTCTTGGTGGTTGGTGGCCAAGAACTCTCATAATTTTGTACACAAATTCATCATTGAATATCACATAATTTGAATTCTTACATATGTTGTCCCATATATAACACCATAGTTGCATTGGCAGCAAATTCCCTTGCTTGTCAATCTGACCCAAACACATCCTTTTGGTCCATCTGTCTTTTTTCTGGTATAATATCAGGTGGCATAGCAAAGAATATTGCTTGAATGTTATGGGGCTCTATTTTCCCTGACTTGCAAAAATGCTTCATGCAATGCTTTCTCAAGATATGATGCAAAATCATATTCAATGTTCATCTCAAGGTTTTGGATCCTCATAGCCATCATCATTAAACTAATTGGCATTCGCTCTTCTGCATCTATCCCAAGTACTTGATAGAGATAAAAGTAGGTTTTCTTGAAATAGAATTCAAAACATGAGACTTCAAATGGTTCAATAGCAAAAGGGGATATAGGAATCACCTTGTTGTTCACACCCCTTTTCATGTAAATGGGGACTTCATCACTTCTATGGGTTTTCCTCAATCTAGTATATTCTTCTTTACTTCTTTGCAAATCAATTTTAGTCAAGGATTTTTTCTAGGTCAAAACATTCAATGATGGCTACTTTAGTCAACACAACTAATGGTGAACCATCTGGAAATCTCATAGACCTAGTAGCAAAATGATAACTTTGAGCCAATACTCTGATGAACTCTACATCTATAAAAAAAAGTGTGACAATTAACTTGGCCAAATCTAATGCCCATGGATTTGACATCGGAATCTTTCCCTCCCTTTTGTCATAAAAGTAGAAAAATAGTTCCCACCTGGAGATAGGGATAAGGGTATCTCTACAACCGTGAGCCACATCATTAAAAACATTCTTAAATCCTCTCTCAATTGATTCAGGGAGTATATCCATTATAGAATGGTGTAAGGACCTCTTTTTAACCTTAGATTCTTCCTTTTTAGTTTTGGGTTCTTTCTTCTTGGGTGGCATGATCTCCTTTTTAGTTTCAAGTTCTTTCTTCTTGAGCGGCATGATGCTTAACTATCTTACTTCTCCTAGTGTATCTGAAATGTAGAATTCCAAACAATCTTGTACTTGTAAAACTTAATTCACAAGAGTTTTGTGCACTTACCCTGGTTATGATGGTTGTAGAGCTTAACCTCCTCGAACTACTAGCTCCTTGCATGATAATTTTCGCAAATGAGTGCAAAGAGAATGTCGAATTCTTGGTTTAATGGCTTATGAGCTTAGTCATGTCAACATTAATATCAACCTTATGCCAAATATTTGCTCATAGTTTGAATTTGAATATGCACCATTGATTTTACAAGATTGGATGTTTGATGTGATTCATGCATTTGATATCACTTTATCACCACCACTTTCTATAATTGCCATGGAATAGAGGGGTATAAACTGCTATACCGCATGCTTCTTTGCATTTCATCACGGGGTAGTGGGATCCTTACCTCTATATCGCAAGATTGACTTGTTTAACCCGCAGTACTACAATTTACATTAATGGTTACCACCATACTGCATTCTTCATCACATCCTTTTGCGATATAATGGTTCATACCACCTTACCGTATGCCTTTATGATCTTCCTCGTGGGATGGTAGGTTATTCCTTGCTATACTACACCCTTCATTTTTCCTTCTCATGGTATGGCAGTTTATGATGTATTTAAATTCTCTCATACATCCCAACCGCGTCCTCATCATAATACTTCCACAGTGTGGTGGTAAACATCTTCATGTTGTCTATTACACACCGCCAGCCCACCAAGGGTTCAGATTACTTCCACGGTATGGTGTTAAAAATCTTCATGTTATCTGTTACACACCGTCAGCCTGCCAAGGGTTCAGATTACTGTTGTGGGATCACAGTAAGAGACTGTTAAGGGATTTGGAATGTTTTTAGCTAGACATGTTTTTGCTTAAGTATATATATGATGAATTTTTGGATTTTTATAGGTTTTTCAATGTCAGTCAGACCTAAAAAATTTATATGTTCAGTACAAAAATAAAAAGGAATATAAGGCTCAAGGCTCAAGTCATGGAGCTCAAGGTTAATTGTGATGATGGAACTAGGAAAAATTTTAAGGTTCTAACACACCTCATGATGAACTAGACTATGTTTTTCTTTCATCCTACTTGTGTTATGTTTTTATAAGCTCTTCTCTTGTGAATTATCCCTAAGGGAAATTTTTCTGATACCTGTAATTGTAAACATCTTGGTTTTTTACTGTAAATTCTTTTTAATATGCAAACTGAATTCTATTTTAAGTTTCCATTTGCAGTTATCAGTGGATTGAAAATTCAACAGTTATCAACTTATGAACTCAATAAAGTTTTACTAATTCAAGTTGTTGATTTATACATTATTATTTATTTGGACTTCAGGAAATGAAGACAAAGACTATAAGGCACAAATTAGATGATAGTGATCATAATGTTCAAATTCCAGAGACAGAATATGAGTGCGTGCGTATTGAAAAAGTGGCCAAGAATAATGAATATTTTTTTAGTCTTGGTTTGAAAAGGAAAGTTGTAAATCTATTAAGTAGTATATTATTTGTTTAATAGTGTTTAATCAAATTTTATAGGCAAGAGATTTATCTATATAAGATATAATATGATATATTTTTTGTTTTATAGGCAACAAAAAGAGTGCAAAGAAAATGTGGAGAAAAAACAAAAGGAAAAAAAAGATACAATGCCACCATCTCATAGAAGCCAATGCTTTTGTGATTCAACAAATGCAGTTGGTGAAAATGATAGTTGTGATGATGTGCAGCCTGGTATAGCAAATGGTAATGTGTAGCCTAATATAGCACATGGTGATGTGCATCCTGATATGGCACATGGTGACGTGCCTAATATAGCACATGGTGATGTGCATCCTGATATGGCACATGGTGACGTGCAACCTAATATAGCACATGGTGATGTGCAATGTTGTGATGATCTCTTAGGACTAAGTCTAAGAGAGATTATTGAAAAACATTAGGGCAAAGGAACATCAGGTATGTAGATGCCTTTATCAACATTAAAGGATGTGTTTAATAATGTGGAATCCACGAAGATCGATACAAATCTACCTACTCATGCCACACCTAATGTGGCAAAGGAGTGTGAAGTTTTTATTAATGAAAGTCATGAAGAGAGACTGCTTGCATCTGTTGTGCCTCAAAGTGCACCTATTACATCTAGAACTTTTCATGGAACTAGTGGACCAGCCAAAAATTCTGGTAGTGGTAATTTAATAGAATACATGTGCAGAAAAATAATCATGTTGGGAAAAGAGAGGTTCGACTACAGTCTATCTCCCAAAGAGTGGGAGGCATTGAGAGAAAGTATGCATTCTAAAGAATATTTGGTAAAGAGTAACAAAGGCAAGAGAGCAAGAGATAATGTGAGGGCTGGATATATATTTGGCCGAGGCGGGTTGCATGCCAAAATGGACAAATTTGTAGTAAGTGTATGGCTTTTTGGTTCAATTTACATTGTGTTATTTATTTTTATTTTTTATTGAACTGACTATAGGTTGAAATTGACATTATATTTTAGGTGGAAAACAGTAATAAAGAAGTAGATGCAAAAGATATTGTCAATTATATGGTAGCACTAGATGCTAGTAAATATAAGAGTAGGATGAAGTTGAAATCTAGTTCATCAACAGAGATTTCATAGCCATCTATTCAATGCCTAGTAGGAGCCTCTGTAGATCATGTCAACTCATATGAACAAGGGTACCAAAAGGTAATGAGTTGCATATTAGGTCTCAGTTACCAAGTTTCGTAGTTGGTTGAAACCGTTAACCCTATGGTTTTTGCATAGAATGAGCATAAATCCATGGATTCATATGAGGTGAGAAGCTCTATTGATCTCATTTCTTCTTGTTTGGTAGTTCTATATACAAATGCCTCTTAATATGTTGATTATTGAAATCTGAGTGTAGGAGAATCCAACCCAATTTCTTTATTGTTGGAGTGATCCAGAAAATGTTCTTTTGGACAAATTTATAGCTTGCATTCTTTACTTGACTATTGAATGCTTTGTATATTTTTTTGCATGATGGTTAAACCACATGCAGAGCAATTTTTTCAAAGCGAAAGAAAACAAAAAAACCTTCAAGGTGTCAATAGAGTTGTTAATATTGATAGTGATGAAGTGGACAAGAATGTGCAACACAGTTGTCTTAGTTGTCTTGAAGTTGAGGTAATTAATATAATAGTTGTCAATTATATGTTCCAATGTTTTGTCATTCTTCATGCTTAAAATGTTCTTTTGGACAAAAATTTATAGCTCTTGCATTCTTTACTTAACTTATATTGATTTTTGCATGATGATTAAACCAATGATGTAGATCAATTATATGAAAGAAGGACAAAAATTAAAAGGCCCTATCAATAGAACTCTTTGCAAAGGTGTACAACTTAATGTCTACAATGACGTTGATAGTGGTTATGATGATGAACTCGATGAGCATGCGCATGATATTCATAGTGGTAGTTGTGTTGAACTCAAGGTGAGTGCTATGAAACCACATGCAAGTAAGTACTATTCAAGTAAGTAATGGTTGTTTTATTATGTAAATAAGGGAAATCATTACCTATTTGATAGAAGTTAGAGGTTAGAATAGTAGTGAAGTGTAATTTTCTAGTATACATAGATTATGGAATTAAGGGAGAACATATAACTTACATATGGAAGCTTAGAGCTTAGTTGTAATAGAGTTTTTTATAAAAGCACATACAAAAATTGATTTGTTCCAAGACAGAAGACATTACTTATAGCTGTCAAAAACAATATAATGTGTGTTTTATATCTCAATATAATGTGTATTTTTTTTTTTTGTAAACATTTATTAATAAACTCCAAGAAGGGGATACAGTTGAGGTGTTTGATCCGCATGATGGTATTGTTGCGGGAATTGGGCGGATTCACTCACTATCTATTATACATGGAGTCAAATTGAAAGGAATAGGAGATGCAAATGTATGTATTCCAAATGTATCAAGTAACATATCCCTTCCTCATCCAAAACAAATAGATGGAGTTGTCTGTCTGAAAGAGAAACTAGGGACCTTTATACAATGGCCACTAAAATATTTGAAAAAAATCATAGAGAGTTAGCCGTAAGTGCAGAAGAGAAAAATAAGGGTTAGTAGGAGCAGAGTGTGGAGAGTGAAGTTGCAGACAAAGAATGTATTGAGCCTGAATAAGTCGAACCCAAACAAAAACCAGAAAATTTGATTAGGGTGAACATTATGTGAGTAGAACAGAGAATGTTCTAACTTAGTGCACCTATAATGTAAAACCCCTTGATTATGTTTTTCTCTTTTTGTTTGGGTTCTACTCATTCAAACTGGTGCATTATAGAAGAGGGGATATGTTGTTGTGTAAGTAATAGACGTAGAGAACAGGGGTGCAAAAAAAGAAGTAAATATAGAGCAGATAAAGAGGTGTAGAGAAGAGGAAAATTTGTAAAGAGTGCAACATACATGTATGTGTAGTTGCAAATAAGTTGCAACATAGAATTGTCATCAAAATTGTACTATCTTGCATAACCAAAAAAAAGGCATTGTAACTCAATTTTCTCAATCACGACACTGAGAAACACACTTTGTAACAGTACATTTTTTAAAGAAAAGACACATTTTTGTCATGTATCTACTGTAAGAACATGTTTTCTCAATAAAATTTTAGTATTTTGCCTTCTTAATAGTCATTTCCTTATGTGCAAATGAATGATTGATTGTGTTTTTCTATGTTTTTATATGTTTAAACCTCAATTAAAGCATTGTCTCATTTCCAACACTTATAGGCATAAATCACTGAACAAAAACAATTAAATAAACTACCAAATGACTAAATATGCTACCAACTAATAGAAATCAATGTTAATAAATATGACTAAATATAATGATTATGCAATTAATAAATAATGTATCAATATACCTATTAGTTGACAGAAATTAGTGAGCAAAAACAATTAAATAAACTACCAAATTTATCAAAATGATTATTAAAATTATTGACTAAATACACTACCAATGGATGGAAATCAATGAATAAAAATGACTAAATAAGTGACTAGTTAACATCAATCAATGACTAAATTAATGACAAAATAACCAGTGAATAAAAAAATGACTGAATAAGTGACCAGTTTAAAACATTCAATAACTAAATTAACAACTAAATTACACATTTCCAAATCAATCAAATTAACAACTACATCAATGACCAAATGGATCAATCAGACAACTAAATTAATGAGCAAGTCGATCACTCAGACGACTAAACCAATGACCAAATCGATCAATCGGGTGACTATATTAATGACCAAAATCAATCAACTGAACAACTAAAAATGGTTGTCATCAATTCAGTTGCATTATAAATGATTGGAAATAAACTACTACTAGTCACGTGACCATGTTCAGTCATTTATAAGTAGTTTTTAGTAGTTTTTTTAGTCACATAATGTTGTTTCTATACTAATGTCTCCATCTTTAACCCAATTCATTTTTTCCCTAACCCTAGCCTCCTAGGATTTCTTAATTTGGAATTTTTTGAGCTTGTGTTTTATATTATTTAAATAATTCAAAAGAATCTCATTATTAATATCTATTTGTACCTTGACCTCAGTTGCTAATAGTTGATCCTATAAGGAACACTCTAATATTTTGTTTTCAATTTCAACTTTTTCCCAATAGTCTTGTAATAACCCATTCAAAATTATTACTTAATTAATATTATTGTAAATGACACATGAATATATTCCAAATTAAAAATACATAACTAGTGGCTAAAGTCAATCTTAGCTACACATGTCCATTTAAAATGAGTCAAGGATTCTTATGTTCACTTCAAAAGTCAAATTACAGTATCAAGTTTGACTTGGCTCCTAAGACCACAAATTCAATACATTGTACACATTACATCAAGTACAAGAATGAATTACATCATGTTACATCTTAGACTATAATAGCCTTGTAAAATACAATGGTTCATCCTTGACACTCACCTCTATTGGTGGACTAGAACATGGTTGAAGCACTTTACCACCCAATTGCGATGTTTGCGCTTCCCCAGAATTCTTTTGACTTGAAGAATGCCCGACCCTACACAGAAAGTTTAGGAAGAGAACAATTTGCAAGGTGGAATCTGTTGTGTGCCCGTGCATCAACATGTAATTCTATCTACAAGTTAGAAATGAAAATGCATGATCTATGTTAGGAATGGCAGAGAGTGAAATCACAGAGTTCATTCATACATACATAATGAACTATATTGCTTAGCCAAATATAATAAATGTGTTGCAACAACAACAAACAATAGGTTCTGGTAAAGCAAACCTATACTCTCTAAACTCTATTTCGGTACCCATTCCATAAGGTAATTTTCTACTCATAATAGCTATCTATCCTCTAGCAGCATCTACCCATAGGTGCTCTAGTCAACTAAGGTATCACTATTATGTTCAAGTATTTAAAATATTATTTCACAAATGTCTTCAAAAGAAGAAACATAATACTAAATTATACTCTAAACAAAAATCATATTTATGATTCACAAAGTAATTCAACAATTAGTCATATCATTCTTATGACTATTTTTTACTTATCATCCTAAGCATTTTTCCTTTTAAAAATGTACTAAAAACAAAATAAGGTATGTCACAAATATTTTTATGTACATAGACGAAGCTTATGTGCATACACATATATGTGCCTACTAATGTTAAAGTTTGTGCATACATTATGAAATAATCATTAATTTAGATTGCAATCTTAAAATAGTATTCCATTTGGCATTCTTGTCAAAAATAAATAATTTGAACAAGTCTATGCTAATAGTTTCACACATTCTATTATTGCATTCTCACAATTGTGATACTCTAACATTGTTGTTTATATAAGAACATTCATTGTTTAAATAGAACAAGTATTGTTTCATACTAAAAAGTTACAAAACAAGTTGTTTTCATATAAACATTCATTGTTTTAATAGAACAAGTATTGTTTCCTACTAAACAATAACAAACAAGTTGTTCACATTTTTACATTTGTTGTTTGAACAAAACAAGTACTATTTCCTACTAAACAATTATAAAACAAACTATCCTCACATGTACATTCATTGTTTTAATAGAATAGGTACTATTTCCTACTAAACAGTTAATAAACAAGCTATTTTCAACTAAATTTATTGAGCAAGACTGTTTCTAGCTATAATGATAATTTTTTAATAAAACAGATTTGTTTGCAAAAGATTAACCTCTATTTACATCAACACAATACTGTTTCAAAACTAACAGTTACATTTAAAGACAAATAATGCCATTTACTATGTTTGTTGATCTCAAGTTGTTTACAAGCTAAATGATCACTTTACAAGTAAATGTTCACCGTTTGATACAAAACGGGTTTCCTTTATGAACTAAAAATAAACAAATCAAATAGCTCAATTTCAATCATAAGGACAAAATGTCTATTATCTAGATGTTTAATACTTCCATTATTGGAATTACGATGAACAAATTTAATAATATAAATAAACCAAGTTCAACATGTTTGTTGATGAATTTCTTGAGCAAATATTTCAGTTAAGAATGGAGAAATTTTAAGGTTCAACAATACTTTTTCCTATTCATGCTGCAACAAACAAACCAAGGTTGCTTTGGATTCGACCCATTTCTAAGGTCGGGTGCTTCCTTTCTTAACCTCTAAGTTATATTTGAAATTTCCCTTATGGGAATTCTGGCTTATCCCTCAATGCATGCAACAGTGTACATCATGAAAACTCAAAATCTGATACTTATTCAAATAAATTAACCTATCGATCATGAGGATTGATCCTTACAAATATACAGTGAAACCCAACTCATACATTCCATTGGCTCTTCAAATCGAGGGCATCCTCTTTATGCAAATATGGTTTCCACATTTATTAATAAAGAATGAATTTTCCCTTACCATTATCAGCCTAGCCGATAATGGAAGGCGATATGCTTTAAGTATAACATAGTCGATACATATCAAGGTAACACAAATGATTATTTCCTCTTTCATAGGTTCGGCATGCAAACCTCTACTAAATCAAACACCAAGTGACACACATTTAATCAAAATAAGATTTTCGATAGCCATGATATGGCTTGCATTATCGAGTGAACTTACATACAATTGCTTCTTAAGGTTTTGATGCCTCGATCTAGCAGATAAGGCTAGCCAAATGACTCTATTCTAAGTACTAAGTAAAAGCAGGTCATAGGCCATGAAATTCCCCAGAGGGTGGTCGCTAAGACAATACCTTCGACTCAAGCCAAGACACACAAATAGAGACTTGTATGTTACTGTGCTATTGGTTTTCCATCAAAGCAGTGACAAACACTAGATAAACGTGAAAAGATAAGATAGTGAAATTGATATTATTTCAAGAAATCAAATTACCTTAATTGTCGAGCTTTTTGGGCAAGCTTTCCTCAGAATTTTCCCATCACTACGTTCTCTTCTCTTCCTTTTTTCTGCTTGTCGATTTTCTTCCAAATTGATCCCTGCTTTTCTTCCACCACTCCCATTCAAAAATGGTAACCACACTTTCTTGCATGCATCTAGGTGCTATCATTATGGATTTTTCCTGCCATAGCCACCGACCTCTAATTTTGAAAATTGTCTTAATGATTCAGTAGGCCACATCCATCATGGGCTTACCTTGTAATTTTTCATTGATTTCCACAGTTTGATTCATAATATATATGAATTCATCTATAAATTGTTTGTTTGGAAAGGCTTATAAGTTCCATACACTATCATTCAAACTAGGATCTTGAATCTTCTTTTAGAGCATCAATTTATATATGTGTGTGTGTGTGTATTTATACTAACAAGGAATTTTCTTTACAATGTTCCCTTTCGTTTCCTTCAAAAACACAAAGTTTGAGTAGAAAATTTAATCTACAAGCCATTCATTTCCAAACACCGAAACAATTCAAGCCAGGAAATTATGTTCTCTTCTATATGGAAATTAGTTCAAATGCAAGTCATCATGCCATTTGCGGTGTGTGCACCCAGATTCCAACTGGCTTACCATTTGATTTGGCTAAACAATCCTACTTCAACTGAGTTCTCATCCTTCAACCTGTCACCCTGCAACTGCACACACTTGCACTTGAAAATTGATCAGTAATGTTCAATTCTTGGTAACATATAAAATAATTTCCAAAAGTTCACAAAGTCAACACTTGTCAACTTCTTTCATTCAATTTTCAAATATTCCAAATTCTCCATTTAATATTTAATTGAATTTCTTCAATGATTCAATTTACCATATTATGATAAATAAGCAATAAAATTGGGTTATGACATCTTTCCCCTCTTGGAAGAGACATCGTCCCGATGTCTAGTAAGTCGAATAAAAGAGCATTATATCAAATTTTGATCATTTATGTCTATTTCAACATCTCATCACAAATTTATTTCTACTTCAACATCACATCAAAAATATGTCTATTTCAACATCACATCAAAAATATATGTTTATTTCAACATTTGAATTTTAAAGCATGAAATATCATGGTATCTCAATCCAAAAAAATTCAAACAAAATGATTGAGTTTCTTTTTCAAGAAAGCAAATGTGGAAAGGAGCATTCTATTTATTTTGCATCCTCCCAAGTACACTATCCTTTGAGTATTGGTCCCATTGGACCTTAAATTGAGCAATATCTCTTCTCTACAACTTAACGTTGCATCTATCCAGGATTCTAATGGGCTCCACTAGCATCACTCCTAGATCTTGTACCTGCAAGGATTTCCAATCAAGTATATGAATATATGGCTTAAGCAAGGAAACATGAAACACATTATGAAGTCGAGCCAAAGCAGGTGGTAGAGCTAGTCTATAAGCAACTGGGTTAATCACTTCCATGACTTCAAATGGTCCTACATAACTTGGGCCCAATTTGGAAGACTTTTCAAAAGCAATAGAGCTTTTATGAGGTTTAATTATCAAGAAAACTTTGTCCCCTATTGCGAACTATCTAAGAATTCAGTTCTTGTCAGCATAAATTTTCAGTCAGTCTACCACCTCTTTCAATCTACTCTTGATGACCCTCATTTGTTCTTCCATTTCCTTAAGCATTTCAGGTCCTACTATGATCATGTCCTCCAATTTATCCCAATTGATGGGGGTACAACACTTTCGCTCATACAAGGCTTCAAATGGTTCCATGCTTAAGGATGTATGATAGGAGTTATTGTAAGCAAACTCTACCAAAGGAAAATATTCTTCCCACCTATACTATTGGTCCATACAATACATTCAGAGGAGGTCTTCAACTACCTGATTCACCCTCTTTGTTTTCCCGTCAGTCTGAAGATGATAAGTTGATCTAAAATTCAATTTAGTCCCTAATGCCACATTCAAGGTTGTCCAAAATATTTGTTATCCTCGAATTCAACGCTCTCAATTCAAGGGATAACCCCTACAAAACTTGTCTATTTTGTAGCCCACATACTCTAAGCACATAAAATGAGGCAAATTGTATTGGTCCTTGTGTGTGGTCCCCCATCCTCAAAAATTCATTTTGAGCATTAACCTTTGTTAGTTCATTGAAATTTGCATTTTAAACCAAGTTGCGAAAATTCAATTTTGGGAGTTAGTCATTTTCTAGCATATGTAGGAGCGGGGTTTTTTAGTGCTTCTACATCTCAAACCACAAGTCACATGTAGGAGCTCTATTTTTCACTGCTCTTACATATTTCATGCCTTAGTCATTTTCTGGCATATGTAAGAGTGGGGTTTTTTAGCTCTTCTACATCTCAAACCACAAGTCACATGTAAGAGCTCTATTTTTCACCACTCTTTCATATTTCATGCCTTAGTCTTTTTTCTGGCACATGTAGGAGCGGGGTTTTTTAGCACTTCTACATCTCAAACCACAAGTCACATGTAGGAGCTTTTTTTTTCATCGCTCTTACATATTTCATGTCTTAGTCATTTTCTGGCACATGTAGGAGTGGGATTTTTAGTGCTTATACATCTCAAACCACAAGTCACATGCAGAAGCACTATTTTTCACCGCTCTTACATATTACATGCAAAAGCTCTATTTTTCACCGCTTTTACATATGACATGTAAAATCTATGTTTTTTTACCGCTCTTACATATTTCATGCAGAAGCTCTATTTTTCACCGCTTTTACATGAAACTACCTAAGTCCTTTAATATGCTGAAGCACTGATTTTTAGCACCAAGAAGAATTTGAAGACTAAGCTTTCTCAATAGCTTCAATGAACAAAATGATGGATTTCCAGCTTATTTTAGATTTGAAAGGCATCAAAAAGTCTTCAATCTCATCAGAGGAGTTAATCTCAAGAATCCTCATCATCTCCAAAGTACACTCCAATTCCAGATAGTGATGAAGTGCACGTCATCATGAAGTTTTCATGGAGAAAGATGTTGAAGAAGGCCAAATTTTGCCTTAGATTAGATTACCCAATCTTAGCATTTTTCATGCTTTATGTAAATAAGTTTTGACATTTTATATGTCATTTTAAAAGATGTAATTACATGTAAAAACAAAGATGTTTTCCTGTAATGATGAACAACATTTTTGAATAAGTCGACTTGTTAAGTGAGATTTTCCTAGATTTGCTCACCTAATTTTCCTAGATTCGCTCATCTAATTTTCCTAGATTTTCTCTCCTCTCCCATCTATAAATATGAGAGGATTATTTTGTAATGGTTCCCTTTTATCTTTTGCAATGAAGTGTTGCCCATTTGAGAAGCAAATACATGAACCTTTGTGTTCATATTTGTGAATCTAAATTTGATCAATAAAGAAGTGAAGTTGCATACCAAACTTTGTTTTGGGAACAAATTATCTTATGGCTTGATCGAATTGGTAGTGATTAGTAAATGAGATCTAAAGGGCTTTGAGTAAATCCATGTAAACTTTGAGTTACACTCTTTACTTGAATTTGTGATATTGATTGAATACTATTGGTGAATTCTTTACAAGACTTTGTGCTTGTATTTATTCATGTTGTTCATGGATCTATCATGGAGTATCTAGAATACTTTGTGCTTCTAATACAACGTTGGTTACATATCTCAAAGGATTCATTGGTGAAAGCTACAGAATGACTTTGTGCCTTCGTGAGATTTTCTTATTTTATCATTTATCGTTATCATGTTGGTATTCCTAGGCTTTGCTTTGACAAGATAGGACTATTGGAATTACTTCTTTTATTTTTAGTTTGAAGTTGTATCGAATCAAGAACTTAAAACTGTGAAGTATTGTAAAACATATTCTCTAAAAAAAGAGAGAATTATGAATGTGACACACCCCATCTCTTAATCACTGTGTACATTATTGTGAATACTTAATTATTTTTACTTAGTTTCAATAATAAAAATTGGTAAGAAGGAACCTCCCTTTTTGAGAGGAGAGATTGTATTCCTACGGTATGTAGTTGAAATCAAGGTTTACGTAATCCCTATTAAAGGGATTACATAATTTTCACCCAACAATTTTTTAGCGACTCCGCTAGGGACACGATACGCATTTGAAAGCCTCATGCTTTTGTTTGAAGTATACCCATGTCCTTTTTCATTGTAATTTATTTTCTTTTAAGTTTTTCAAGCTTTCACCAAGGACATGTAAATGGTTGCTCAAGGTCCTTGGGGAAATGCTTTTGGTCTATTGAGTCTAGCTCTACCCTACATTCTCTTCCTGAAGGCTCATGGGAATAAAATTTCTCAGTTCTTTGAGAGTGATGGGCAAACCCAACATCTTGATGAAACACGTTCTTTCTACCATCCCTTGTGGAGTTCATGAGAATTGTTGAAATGAAGATATGTATTTATGGGAGTTGTTTTGTAGGAGACTCTCAAAGGTGTCGTTCTTGATTAGTTTTATCATTTGGTGCCGCATTACCATCCTGGCCCAGGCAACTCTCATATGCCAAGTTTGAATAAAGTTCAAGCCTCTTGAAGACACTCATGCTTTGTTGGCTCAACTCACCTAGTTGAAGAAGGAATCTCTCATGCCTATGTGTGAGTTCATTGCTCACTTCAACAAGATGACACAAAGAATTCCAACTGTTGCTCAACCTACAACTGAGAATTTGAAATGTTTCTTTGTAAATGCTCAAGTACCCAAGGTTGGTTTCCTATTGAGAAGAGCAGCCCTAGCTACTCTTGCAGTTGTGCAGACCTTGGCGACAAAAAATGAAGATGATCTCATTCTTGCTAGGAAAATAAAAATTGAATCAAAGAATATGAAGAAATCCATTCTTTGGAGTTATTTTCTTCCATCACAAGGAGGGATCCTATGGTGCAAAGGTTGGCAAATGAGCTAATTGTCCTCAAAAAGCAGCTAGCTCAAGGCATGTTTTCTATGCCTCACAAGGATGTACCAAGGAGGTCATTTTCAAATGTTGCTCATAATTTTGTTGTTGAGAATCAACACAAGTTATCTTCACCTCTGAAGAGGCTTGCTCTTGAGGCACCATTAGTAAAACTAGTAGTGAAGCATCCTGACTCCAATCCAAGTGATCTCGCTATTCTCTTCTGGGAAAAGGAAGCAGACATAATTGGCAACTCCCAATTCTGGTTTATGCAGTCTCAAAAAGCCATTGATGAAAAGAAAAAGGATGAAAGTCATTTTGTTGAAGTTCAAGTGAATGAAGAAAATCTCGTCTTGAGATCTAAAAAGGTGGACATGCACAAAGGTCTCAGTCAAGTTGAAAAGAATGCATCTGTGTTTCGAGGTCATGAACTTGAACACGTGTTGCATAAAAGAACTTCCCAAAGGCATGATGAGGACCTTATAAATAAGTCATATTTTCCCAAGTCTGAAGATGGTGAACAACATATTGAGGTATGTAGTGTAGTCATACTCATATCTTCATCTGAATCACATGAAGGAGATCATTTTGATCAACATGAGGTTGCCATGGTTGATGAATCAATTGTTCAAGTAGCAACTAGTAAGAAGCATTCAATCTTTGACCAATCGAGGGGATGTCCCATAAGACATCTTGCTTGGTTAGAGACCAATGGGAAGACAAAGGTTCCACTTGTACCTAAGCGTGAAGATAAACTTGAGGATGTAGCTAAAGATGTATTTGTAGATGCGTAGGAGCAGTCTGAATTCAATGATTCATTTTGGAGCAGTCGTATATCTGATATATTTTCAGAGGTAGATGAGCACGTTCATCTCTTTCAAGAAGTAGTGCCTCAACTTCATTTACATGTAGTTGCTAATGATCATGGAAGGCATTGCAAGTTGTTGAAGAAAGGCAGCTATTTTGTTGAACCTGTGAACGGTTTCATTTGAGAAGGTCTCTCATTGATGGCTAGTTTTAATTAGGTAGGTTTTTACCTTTACAATAAGTGCATTTGCATAGGTTTGCATCTTGTTTTCATAGATTTGCTTTACGTTAGTCATGCTCAACTCTGTTGCCCAATGGATGGATAAAGGCACTTGGATTATGGAGTTCTTCTCCCTTCATTCATTTCAAAGAATGATCGAAGGAATCTCCCCAGCTGGAGCCAGCTATTATCCTTGAATTCGGTGTGCTCAATTTGAGGGATAACCCCTAAGAAACTTGTCTATTTTGTAGCTCACGTACTCTAAGCACATAAAATGATATGAAAATAGCATTGATTTCCTCATGTGTGAATGCCCATCCTCAACCATTACGAGCATTAGCAGCTTTGTTGAATTTAAAATTGAGAGTGCATTTTTTGAAAAACCAAGTTGTAAAAATTAGGTTTTAGGAGTTACTCATTTTCTAGCACACATTCCGTTCCATCATTCCTTCCAGATGCCATCCATTCCTTCTCCTCAGATCATTCCTTCCTCAGAATGATTTTTTCATCTCAGTCCCTAAGGATGTAGGAGCTTTGTTTTTCACCACTCTTACATATTTCATGTATAGTCATTTTTTGGTACATGTAGGAGCGGGGTTTTTTAGCGCTTCTACATCTCAAACCATAAGTCATGTGCATAAGTTTTGTTTTTCACCGCTCTTACATATTACATGCATAAGCTTTGTTTTTCACCGCTTTTACATATGACATGTAAAATCTTCGTTTTTCACCGCTCTTACATATTTCATGCAAAAGCTTTGTTTTTCACCACTTTTACATGAAACTACCCAAGTCCTTTAATATGTTGAAGTGCTAATTTTTAGCGCCAAGAAGAATTTGAAGACAAAGCTTTCTCAATAGCTTCAATGAACAAAATGATCGATTTCTAGCTTATTTTAGATTTGAAAGGCATCAGAAAGTCTTCAATCTCATTAGAGGAGTTAATCTCAAGAATCCTCATCATCTCCAAAGTACACTCCAATGCCAGATAGTGATGAATTGCACACCATCATGAAGTTTTCATGGAGAAAGATGTTGAAGAAGGCCAAATTTTGCCTTAGATTAGATTTCCCAGTTTTAGCTTTTTTCATGCTTTATGTAAATAAGTTTTGACATTTTATATGTCATTTTAAAAGATGTAATTACATGTAAAAACAAAGATGTTTTCCTATAACATGATGGAAAACATTTTTGAATAAGTCGACTTGTTAAGTGAGATTTTCCTAGATTTGCTCACCTAATTTTCCTAGATTCGCTCATCTAATTTTCCTAGATTTTCTCTCCTCTCCCATCTATAAATATGAGAGGATTCTTTTGTAATGGTTACCTTTTATCTTTTGCAACAAAGTGTTGTCCATTTGAGAAGCAAATACATGAACCTTTGTGTTCATCTTTGTGAATATGAATTTGATCAATAAAGAAGTGAAGTTGCATACCAAACTTTGTTTTGGGAACAAGTTATCTTATGGCTTGATCAAATTGGTAGCGATGGTAAATGAGATCTAAAGGGCTTTGAGTAAATTCGTGTAAACTTTGAGTTACACTCTTTACTTGAATTTGTGATATTGATTGAATACTATTGGTGAATTCTCTACAAGACTTTGTGCTTGTATTTATTCATGTTGTTCGTGGATCTATTGTGAAGTATCTAGAAGACTTTGTGCTTCTAATACACGCTTGTTATATATCTTCAAGGATTCATTGATGGAAGCTACAAAATGACTTTGTGCCTTCATGAGATTTTTTTATTTTATCATTTATTGTTATCATGTTGGTATTCCTAGGCTTTGCTTTGACAAGATAGGAATATTGGAATTACTGCTTTTGTTTTTAGTGTGAAGTTGTATCGAATCAGGTACTTAAAATCATGAAGCACTATAAAACATATTCTTTGAAAAAGAGGGAATTATGAATGTGACACACCCCCATATCTTAATTGTATTGTACATTATTGTGAATACTTAATTAGTTTTACTTAGTTTCAATAAGGAGTAAAAAGGGCGTCTCCCCTTTCTAAGTGGAGAGATTGTATCTCACAAAAAAGTGGTTGAAATCAAGGTTTAGTAATCTATTAAAAGGGATTACATAATTTTCACCCAACAACATTGAGGTCATTCGTGTGTCCCTATAAAAAATGATAGTCTTTGGCACTCCATGTAAGTGGAAGATCTCCTAGACAAATTTCTTAGCCAGGGTCAACGATCCATCCTTAAGGTTTCCTAGAATGAAGTACGCAACCTTAGTCAACTTATCAATCAAAACCAAGATAACATCATGCTTATTCTTGATCAGTGACAACCCCTATACAAAATCCATATTGATCACCTACCATTTATACTTAGGCATGTCATGAGGATATAATAACCCAACTGGGTGTGCATGCTCAACCTTGACTCGCTGGCACTCCAAGAATTTGGCTACATACTCCACTACATCCTTCTTGATTTTAGGCCAAAAATATAGAGTCTTCAACTCCACGATCATCTTGGATACATCGAGGTGTCCTGAATAAGGTGCATTGTGAACTTCTTCTAAAACAAACTTCCTTAGCTCTTTAGAGTCAGGAATATACATTCTTCTCTAGTATCTAAAAATACCATCTGGTTCGATCTCATACCCATTGAACTGATGATCCAAAGGATTTTTTGCTAGGGCGCTCTTCACTTTCTCATAGTGCTCATCCCCCGGTAGATTCTAAATTACCTATTGTCTCAAGTTAGACCTTGTTGAGATCATGGCTGCCATGTGCATTCGTCTACTAAGAGCATCAACCACTATGTTCTCTTTCCCTTTTCTATATTCAATTCTAAAGTCATACTCGCTAAGGAATTCCAACCACCTTCTTTGTCATGCATTAAGGTTTGGATGGGTAAATATGTATCTCAACCCCAAGTGGTTTGTATTGACTTCAAATGGTTTTCCCAAAAAATAATGCCTCCACATTTGTAAGGCATGAACTATGGCCACCAATTCTAAATCATGAGGCGCATAGTTCACTTCGTGTTGCTTGAGCTTCCTTGATTCATATGCTACCCTTTGTCCATCTTGCATTAGTACTACTCCCAATCCCTCTCCTAAAGCATCTGTGATTGCTATGAATCTCCTATTAGGATCAGGGATAGTCAGCATTGGTGTTGTCGTGAGCCTCTCCTTTAGGAGTTGGAATGCCTGTTCGTATTTCTCAATCCATTCAAATTGTGTTCCCTTGCTTTGGAGTGAGGTAATAGGAGATGCAATATGGGAGGACCCTTGCACAAAATTCCTATAGTATCATGTGAGGCCCATGAAGCTACAAACTTCTAACACATTCTAAGGCACTAACCATTCCATGATCGCCTTGATATTCTCAAGGTCCACGGAGACTCCTTTAGCTAAAATGATATGACCTAATTAGTGCACTCTGTCCTGATAGAATGAACACTTGGACAACTTCCCAAAGAGTTTCCTTTCTCTCAATCACTGAAAAACTATCCTCAAATGTCTATCATGCTCTTCGACAATCTTTGAGTAGACTAGAATACCATCAATAAAGATCATAACAAAGTCATCCAAGCAGTCTCTAAATACATTATTCATAAGGTTCATAAAGGCTACTGGTGCATTAGTTAAACCGAAAGGTACCACAATGAACTCGTACTTTTCATACTAAGTTCTAAATGTAGTCTTCAAAATATCTTCTTCCTTAATCCTCAATTGATGGCTCCCTTCATTTGATCAAACAATTCATCAATCCTCAGAAGTGGATACTGGTTCTTGACGGTAACCTTGTTCAACATCTGATAATCTATACACATATGCAATGTTCCATCCTTCTTTTTCATAAAAATAATTGGTGCTCCCCAAGGAGACACACTAGGTCTTATAAGTCCCTTGTCCAACAATTCCATTAATTGGGCCTTCAACTCATAGAGTTTTGTGGTGGCCATCCAATAAGGTACCTTGGATTGATGCTTAACTCCTGGAACTAGGTTGATAGAAAAATTGAACTCCCACTTCGAAGGCAATTCGTTAAGTTCTTCAGGGAATATGTCTTGAAATTCCTTGAGAATAGGATAGTCATATAAATATGAAATTCTTGTCATCAGGATTACTAACATGGATTGCATAAATTGCACACCCCTTCTGACGAGCCTTCTTGAGCTGCATCTTAGAAATCTATCTAAGCTCCAAGGTTCTCTACATTCCACAAACCTAAACTGGGTTTCCATAATCATCTAGATAGTTGACCACCTTATCCTCAAAATTCACTAAATCCTTATGCTCAGTTAACCAATTTATTCCCAAAATTACATCATATGAGCCTAAGGGCGCCACATACAATTTGGCCTGAGTTTGAAAGGTTGGAAGTTCTAACTCACTACAAAAGAGACAAGTATCTACCCTCTACTCTGCTTGATTACCATACTAGATTGCCCATGAATTTTCCATGTATCCAAGTCTAATGGGTATCTTAGATATTATTCTAGGATCTATAAAATATTCAGTAGCTCCAGTATCAATTAAGATAGAGACAGATTGGCCATAGAGCTTACCCATTAGTTGAATTAGCAAAGCTTGATACTTTGCTTGTCTGTTGTCCACTGTAGCGTGGATCTGGTGATCTTGCTAATAGCTTCCTTCCCTTTGCAACTTCAATCGCTAAGGACAATTAGAGGTATAATGGTTACCTCCACAAGTATAACATCCATCTCAAGGCCCTTTGAGACCTCCTAACTTGTCCTCTCTAAAGCCCTTTTGCTTATGGTCATCCTTACCCTTTCCTTTGTTTGATTTCTTGTTCTTTCCACTATTACCATCTTCACCCTTCTCCTACGATTCACTTCTCCTCTTGAGATTATAGATCTGATGGCTCCTGTCTCCCTTATGAAATTTCTTCTTCCCATATCGTGACTTAGAACTTGAATTGTTGCGAAAATTGGATAATTGTTGCAGCTTTTGTTCCTGTTTGGTGGCTTTTTGGAAGACTTAATTCATGATTTAAGGTTTGTGCATATCCACTTCAGCTCCTATATCTGGTCTAAGTCCCATTATAAATTTTTGGATATAGAACTGTTCATCTCCCTAATACTAGGGCACATACTTCAACAGGTTAGTGATCTTTTCCCAATACTAAATTACAGTCATATTTCCCTGGGCTAATTTCTCAAATTCTGTCACTTTCTTGTCAAAGAAAAGTTGCGATAACCATCTCTTCTTGAAAGCTTGGAGGAAGAGTTCCCAAGTGTTCTCACCAGGCTGAAGATTTTGTTCTAACTTCTCATTATCCCACCAAGTCGTTGCTTCACCGAAGAGCTGATACATAGCCCATGCCGCCTTAGTCTATTTAGAAAGGTTATAGAGCCTAAAGTATTTTTTCATTTCTATAATGCCTTAGCTCCTGTTTCAATAGCCTTACCATCGAACTTGGGTGGTGCTAATCTTTTGAGGTCTTTCCAAAGCTCTTCCTCAATTCACCCTCATGGACTCGCCCTTGGACCACCGTCTCCTTGATTTCCTTCTACATTCCCACGGTCTTGGTCCTCGTGCGCCACTCAGACTTCTTGCTCTATATGATCCATGCGAGACTCTTATTGATACAAAAGCTCTAGAATTTGCTCTAGTCTCTTGTTTGGTATGTTATCAGAACCACTACCACCCTCGTCTTGCCTGGTGCTCACCATGATGTCCCACACTTATCCTGCAACACAGTCACATTTATTGCATCTCAACACAAGGTTCTACAAATAAACGTTCTTATGCTACATCACATAATTTTTCATATGCATACATCCCTCGACATAGAAGACATACACATTCATGCATAATACACACATTTTAAAGTCTATCTTTGAACACACCAAAAAAAAAATTATCTGATTTTATTTAAGGTGAGTCAATAGGCCCTTATTTACAATAGGCTTCATATTACATAATTTCAATTTCTCAGTATAAAAAAGAGGACATTCCTCTGGGTCTTCATCCAAGTTTACTTTAAACTTAACAAAAGAGGATGGTTGAGCGTGTAGGCTCTCCTTTTCCTCTTTAGTCAACAAGGGTGCATTGGGTCCACACCCTAGAGGTCAATCTCAGATTGCGGAAGGCTTTTTGATCTTAAGTGTTCTCCTATCCTCAATCTTCAAGCCTCTCTCTAGCTTGAGTCGTGTAAGAGTTTGAGCTAGAGTTTCATCATCGAGAATTTATGATTGAACCTTCGTCTTGGTGTTTCCTTCCTTTACGTCATTCTTACATGAGGTTCTAATAGTTTTCCCTTTCCTTCATCCTACCTTTGACCTTCCCATTCCCGCATTCAATTCAGGTTCGGTCAATTCTTAGGACATCCAAATTTTGGGTCAAGGGTCAACTACCCCTAGTCAACTATGGTAGACTCAAAAGGTCTAGAGATGAACCCTAAGCTATGATACCAAATGTAATAATCCATTCAAAGTTATTACTTAATTAATATTATTGTAAATGACACATGAATATACTCCAAATTAAAAGGACATAACTAGTGGCTAAAGACAATCTTAGCTACACATGTCCATTTAAAATGAGTCAAAGATTCTTATATTCACTTCAAAATTCAAATTACAATATCAGGTTTGACTTGGCTCCTAAGGCCAAAAAGTCAATACATTGTACACATTACATCAAGTAGAAGAATGAATTACATCAAGTTACATCTTAGACTATAATAGTCTTGTGAACAACAAAGGTTCCTCCTTGACGCTTGCCTCTACTGGTGGGTGAGAACATGGTTGAAGCACTTTATGACGCAACCATGAAGCTTACGCTTCCCCAGAATTATTTCGAATTAAAGAATGCCCAACCCTACACATAAAGTTTAACAAGAGAATAATTTACAAGGTGGAATCTGGTGCATGCCCATACATCAACATGCAATTCTATCTACAAGTTAGAAAATAAAATGCATGATCTATGCTAGGAATGGAAAAGTGAAATCACAGAGTTCATTCATACATACATAATGAACTATATTGCTTAGCCAAGCATAATAAATATGTTGCAACAAAAACAAACATTAGGTTTTGGTAAAGCAAACCTATACTCTCTAAACTCAATTTTGGCACCCATCCTAGAAGGTAACTTTCTACTCATAACAACTATCTACCCTCTAGCAACATCTACCTATATGTGCTCTAGTCAACTAAGGTATCACTATTATGTTCAAGTATTTAAAATATTATTTCACAAATGTCTTCAAAAGAAGAAACAAAATACTAAATTATACTCTAAACAAAAATCAGATTTATGATTCATAAAGTAATTCAACAATTAGTCATATCGTTCTTATGACTATTTTCTACTTATCATCTTAAGCATTTTTCCTTTTAAAAATGTACTAAAAATAAAAGAAGGTATGCCACAAGTATGTGTATGTACATAGATGAAGCCTATGTGCATACACATATATGTGCCTATTAATATTAAAGTTTGTGCATACATTCTGAAATAATCATTAATTCATATTGCAATCTTAAAATAGTATTCCTTTTGACATTCTTGTCAAAAATAAATGATTCAAACAAGTCTATGCTAACAATTTCACACATACTATTATCACATTCTCACAACTGTGATACTCTAACATTGCTGTTTACACAAGAAAATTCATTGTTTAAATAGAACAAGTACTGTTTCCTACTAAACAGTTACAAAACAAGTTGTTTTCTTATGAACATTCATTGTTTTAACAGAACAAGTATTATTTCCTACTAAACAGTTACAAACAAGTTGTTCACATTTGTATGTTCATTGTTTGAACATAACAAGTATTGTTTCCTACTAAATAGTTATAAAACAAGTTGTCCTCACATATACATTCATTTTTTTAACAGAACAGGTACTGTTTCCTACTAAACAATTAATAAACAAGCTATTTTCAACTAAACAGTTTATTAAGCAAGACTGTTTCCAGCTATAATGATAACTTAAAAAAAAAATAGAGTTGTTTGCAATAACCACTATTTACATCAACATGACACTGTTTCAAAACTAAACAATTAAAATTAAAGAAAAATAAAGTCGTTTACTCTGTTTGCTCATCTCAAGTTGTTTACAAGCTAAATGATCAATTTACAAGTAAATGTTCACCATTTAATACATAACGGGTTTCCATTATGAATTGAAAATAAACAAATCAAATAGCCCAGTTTCAATCATAATGATAGAATGTCTATTATCCAGATCTTGAACACTTCCATTTTTGGAATTACGATGAACAACTTTAATAATATAAAAAAACCAAGTTCAACATGTTTGTTGATGAATTTTTTAAGCAATTATTTTAGTTAAGAATGGAGAAAGTTTTAGGTTCAACAATACTTTTTGCCTATTCAAGTTGCTCTGGATTTGACCCATTTCTAAGGTCAGGTGCTTCCTTTCTTAACCTCTAAGTTATATTTAAAATTTCCCTTATAGGAATTTTGGATTATCCCTCAATGCATGCAACACTATACATCATGTAGACTCAAATCTGATACTGATTCAAATAAATTAACCTATCGATCATGAGGATCGATCCTTATAAGGATACAATGAAACCCAACTCATACATTCCATTGGTTCTTCAAATTGAGGGCATCCTCTTTATGCAAATATGGTTTCCACATTTCTTAATAAAGAACAATTTTCCCCTTACCATTATCAGCCTTGCCGATAATGGAAGGCGATATGCTTTAAGTATATATAGTTGAGACATATCAAGGTAACATAGAGGATTATTTCCTCTTTCATAGGTTTGACATGCGAACCTTTACAAAATCAAACACCAAATGATACACATTCAATAGGAATAAGATTTTTGATAGACATGATATGGCTTACATTATTGAGCGAACTTACATACAGTCGCTTCTTAAGGGTTCAATGCCTCGGTCTAGCACAAAAGGCTAGTTGAATGGCTCCATTCTAAGTACTAAGTAAAAGCAGGCCATAGGCCATGAGATTCCCCAGAGGGTGGTTGCTAAGACAATACCTTCGGCTCAAGCCGAGACACATAGACAGAGAATTGTATTTTACTATGCTATCAGTTTTCCATCAAAGTAGTGACAAACACTAGCTAAACATGAAAAGATAAGATAGTGAAATCGATATTATTTCAAGAAATTGAATTACCTCAATGGTCGAGCATTTTGGGCAAGCTTTCCCTAGATTTTTCTCACCATTGCATTCTCTTCTCTGCCTTTTTGTTGTTTGTCAATTTTCTTCCAAATTGATCCCTGCTTTTCTTCCACCACTCCCATTCAAAAATGGCAACCACACTTAACCACACTTTCTTGCATGTGTCTAGGTGCTATCATTATGGCTTTTTCCTACCATAGTTGTTGACCTCTAATTTTGAGCATTGTCTTAATGATTTGATAGGCCACGTCCATCATGGGCTTGCCTTGTATTTTTTCATTGATTTCCAAGTTTGATTCATAATATATCGGTTATCAATTTGAATTCGATATGAATTTGAATATGTATACATATGTATATATATATCTGTAATATATATATGTATATATATATACTTATATTTATATATCTATATGCATTTAAAGGATTTCATTCACATTTACCTTGTATTCGAATAAGGTGTATATATATGTATATGCATGTTTTCGTATTACATATATATATATAT
>VDFB02368673.1:53802-69982 GCA_007258455.2 Sequoia sempervirens | reverse complement strand
TGTACTAAATCACATTATTGTATTTATTATAAAACTAATGGTGATCATTTCTTGTTTATTACATTATATATTGATGATATGTTATTTATTGGTAGAGGGAAAGTAATGATTTTAGAATTGAAATCTCAACTTGCTGCTAAATTTGAAATGAAAGATCTTGGTGTAGCTAACTACATTCTTGGGATGGAAATTAAAAGAGATAGAGTGAACAAAAAGCTATGGCTTGTCCAAATTAAGTATATTAACTCAATTTTATAGAGGTTTGATATGCAGGCTTGTATACCATTGTGTGTTCTTGTTTCAGTTGGAACAAAGTTATCTATTTTAGATTGTCCAACATCTCCATTAGAGATGGAAGACATGATCAGAGTGCCTTACCAGAGTGTAGTTGGAAGTTTGATGTATGCTATGGTTTGTACTAGACCAAACATTTCCCAAGTAGTGGGAGTTCTTTCCAGATATATGTCTAATCCTAGTAGAGTTCATTGGGATGCATTTAAAAGAGTCTTTAGATATTTTCATGATACCTTAGATTATTCCTTATGTTATCATAGTAATATAACTAAACATGAGATTTCCCTTGATATTCATGGCTATGTGGATTGAGACTGGGTAGGTGATGTTGATAGCAAAAGATCCGCTAGTGCTTATGTGTTTATTTGGTGGTACAATTAGTTGGATGAGTAAGCGACAGGCTGTGGTTGCTTTGTCCACTACTAAAGCAGAGTATATGGCAGCTACTCATGCTTGTAAAGAAGCCATTTGGCTTAAGGGATTGTGTTCAGATATTGGAATAAAACAAGGTGCAGTGACAATTTATTGTGATAGTCAGAGTGAGATATGTCTAGTCAAGAACCTAACATTTCATGCCAAGACCAAGCACATTAATATACAATATCATTTTGTTAGAGATATGGTCGAAGATGGTAGGGTGAAGCTAGTTAAGATAGAGACTTTGATGATTGTTACTAATTCTTTAACTAATCTTGTGAGCATAGAGAAGTTCAGATGGTGTTCAAAGACTATGGGCCTTTCGGCCACTAGCAATTAAGAGATAATGATGACACCCTTCCATTGTCCTTGCAAGGTGTTCAACAAGTGGGGGATTTGTTGAGAAAATGTGTCTCAACCTTGCAATTACATAAGGTATTGTTGATACATAAGGTACTCTTCATCTGACGACAATGAGGGGCATGGGGGGATCCCCCCCCACGAGGGGTCCAGGGGATCATCCCCTCGATTGGGGTATAGGGGTAGCATGCCCTGGTGGGGGCTCAGGGGTAGCGCCCTTGAAAGGAAAGTTTTATTTATATTTTATTATTGTAAATTTGGACCATTCATCATTATGTCTCATATCCGCAAATGGGGTTGCAAGTTAAGTGGGCTTAACCTTGGAGAAAAATCCATGATTAAGCGCGCTTGAGCTAGAGTAGTACTGGGATGGGTGACCTCCTGGGAAGGCTCGATGCTTCACCCCTATGAGCATCACCTGGATGCAATGAGTGCTAAGTGGACCATTCATTATCATGAGAGATGGGTTCTTGGGAACCACTACTCATGAAACATGGGTCAATGAATTTGAATCTTGAAACTACATGGTTGAATCTTGATAGCAATATCATAATTTGACACACTATGGAAAACACCTCCTACTTATCTATCAAAAAATATTTTATTAGCTTGAATTTCCCTAGAAGTCAACCCTATTTTATGAGTGTGTTGTATTACGACTATGTATTGTGATGTATTTTGAGAGTCTGATAGCAGCCACGTTGTCTCTCGATCTCTGAGTGGTGATACTCCCGTGAGAAGCTTGATTTGCAAGTATATTGTAATATTTGTGATTGTTGAATAATATATTTGGTGGATTTTGGAGTGTGGGGTTTTTCTTCCAAAAGGGTTTTCCCCACGTAAGTCATTGTGTTATGGTATGCATGATATTTGTGTTTATTTGTATTTAAGTTTCTATAATTGTTAAAGAACTGTAAAAGTTTTTCATTATTCTCCTCTCAAGATTAGTGTAGGAAGTTTTTCCACCACCTTAACTTCCTTACAGTCACATACCCATTGTAAACCAAACTCTTTTAATTAGAAATTAAAATTTAATATAAAAACAAAATTAATATCTTTGGTTTATTGATTACCTTCAATTCTATGTCATCTGAAAGAATTTTGTGGTTAAAAACCAAGTGTCATGAATTTAATCTCATGATCTTCTATGTGGATTTGATGTATGTTATGTGGGATTTGATCTTATAAAATATTTATTTGAAAACTTATCCACCTTTTTCTCCTAGATAGTTGAACTTATCAAGCTATTTATTTATTTAGGAGTTTATTGACTTGATAATTGAAGAGGTTCTCTTAGGTCAAACCTCTTTGGTAAAGTTTTTTTTAAGAAAAAAGGGGTAAAAACTTTATTGAAAATTAAAATAACACATTACAGCAAAAAAATCAATGGCTCAAGCCCCAAGAACCAACAAAACTAGATCAACAAAAACAACATCAACTATCAACATGAAGCCTCCTATCCTCCTCAAGGAACCGATCCAAATCCTGACGTAACTCAGGGGAAACCTGCATCTAGTCCTCAATCTTCCAGCCACCATCATGATCAAAAGCCCATTTGGCCAAGCAGTCAACAACCCTATTCCACTCCCTCAGGATATGAACAAAGGATACCTCCACCATCCTAGAGCTAACTTGAAGAATCCGATGAACCATCGAAGCCAGATGCTAGTTAATACCAGACACTTTTCGCTCATTCAAAAGAGAAATCAAGACCTGTGAATTAGCTTCACAAATAACCTTTTTCCAACCCAAAGCAAAGGCATGCTCCACAGCATAAAGAATCACCAAACCCTCCATGAGATTAACAGTCTTCACGCCCTCATGGATAGAGAAAAGAAATATCACCAAACCCGCTGAGTCCCTGCCAACTCCACCAATCCCAGCAGGACCAGGATTACCTCTAGAAGATCCATCTGTATTGATCTTCAAAACACCATCCAGAGGAGGTAACCACCTACCAGCCTGTTGGACTCTCTTCTTCCCATGACGATAGCCCCTGGAACCAACAAAAGAAGAATGTATCTCCTGAAGTCCCAATTTGTCAACCAACTCAGCATCCTCTTTTCCCAAGGGAAAAACCACATCACTTTTAGCCACCACCGACTCCTGAATCATTCCTAACGTATGCATCCACACTTGTTGACCCACCATTTTCATACCACAGAATATCCTGCGATTCCACTCTAGCCAGATCTACCAAAGAAGAAAGGTAGGACCAACGTACCAAACATCCTACAAAAAGGGAGCCACATAGGGGGGTCTACCCATACTATCCCATAATTCCACTAAAGAGGAAGCATGAACACAAGGTTGCTTCCAAACCTCCCACCACATATGCCAAAGCTGCATAACAAAGGGACATCAGAAGAACAAGTGTGAAGTGTCCTCCTCCCTGTTCCCACACAGAACACAAAAAGAAGGCCCCTGGAAACCACGTTTACGAATGTTATCCCAAGTCAAGCACCTATTCCACGCCAGAGTCCAAACAAAACAATTGCACTTTGGCCAAGAGAGCTTATTCCACACCCTTTTCCACTAATGCACCTCCACCCCAACCACATTCTGCACCAATAACACCTAGTAACCAGAAGCAATAGAGTAAATCCCCTTAGGATTATGGGTCTAGGCAAGAATATCCTCTTCCAAAAGAGAACAACAACGTCTACTGCCAAGAATTGTGTGAAGTTCAACACTTTCTTCCTCCATTCCCACAACTGGCCACTCTGCGGGATCCTTCCAGCCAGCCACCTCCAACTGCCTAGAAGAAGAGAAAGACTTAAAGTCACTCACCCTAGACCAACCTGCCGCAAGAAATCTCTGGCATAAAGGCAACAAGTTAGGGAACTAAGAGATAAGAGGAAGGAAGCCATCCCAAGAATTTGACAAAAAAAGAGCTTCTGAACCCCGTTTGCAAATCCAAAATAAACCATCCTTGATGAGCTTCGCACCCTTTTGAAGAGTATTCCAAATCACAGACCCCTTCCCCACAAAAGGGTACCTAGGGAGATCGTGTTGTGGAACTCCCAAAAAATACTTATGAGAAATAATCCTGGCCCACAGCTAATCCTGCTCTACACACCATCTCCAGAACAACTTAGCAGCCATAGCCATACCGGACAAAGTAGAATGATGAAGACCAATACCACCATAATGCTTTGGGATACACACAACTTCCCACCTAACCAGGCTCCATTTGGAGGCTGACAAACATCCAGCCCATAAAAATTGCCTTTCTAAAGCATCCAACTCTTTAAGAAACCCCGTCGGAGCCACCTGAAGCATGCATCTGTAGGTAGGAAGAGCCTGCACAACAGATTTAAGAAGTTGAACCCGCCTAGCAAAAGACAATGACCTATGGGTCCAATGATTAACTTTCACCTGAAACTTATCAATAATATTCTGCCAAGAACCTTTGGGAAGACGCCCAATAGAAATTGGAATACCCAGATAAGTAAAAGGAAGAGCCCCTATTTGAAACCTTAAAAGATTAGCAATTCTTCTCTGGATGGGGCCCGAAGTATTAAAGAAGAAGACAGAGGATTTATCCTCATTAATCAATTGCCCCGAAGCCACAAGGTAAATGTCCAACAACTTCCTCAAATTAGTAGCTTCCCTAACTGTAGCCATCCCCATCAAAGCAGTATCATCAACAAAATGTAAATGAGACTATGGAGGCAAATCTCCACCCCAACACCACCCTTGAATGATGCCTAACCCAAAATTTATTTTCAACAAATGTCCAAGACCTTCAAAAAAGAGAAGGAAAAGGTACAGAGATAGAGGATCCCCTTGTTGTAAACCCCTCGAAGCCCCAAAAAGTTTAGAATGATCTCCATTTATCAACACCAAGAAAGACACTAACGTCACACAACTCATGACCCACTGGATCCACTCCTCGCAAAACCCAAAAGCAACAAGGATCTTTCATAGGAAATACCACCTAACCTTGTCATAAGCCTTAGCCATATCCAATTTAATGAACATAGCCTTCTCCTTGGAGTTGGCCATGGAGTGAATGGTCTCAGTAGCAATAACAACCTCGTCAAGAATTTGACGACCTGCTACAAATCCACTCTGTTCCTCTGAAATCAACATTTTAAGCCACTTCTTCAACCTTTCTGCCAATAACTTCGATATAATTTTATAAGCCACATTGCAAAGGGAGATAGGTCAAAACTGAGTTAACCTATCTGCCCCTTCACACTTGGGAATGAGGGAAAGGAAGGTGGAATTCAGAGCCCTCAACATCTGCTTATTCCTTTGAGACTCCTGGACAATAGCTAGAAGATCCACCTTTATGATATCCTAGAATTCATGAAAAAACTCAACTGGGAAACCATCAGGGCCAGGAGCCTTTCCTTTTTTCATCTGAAACACAATCTCCTCTAGCTCCTCTAAAGAGATCTCTCTCATCAGATACTCATTCGCCTCCCAAGAAACCAACTGAGGAATACAAGAAAGAACATGTGCTTCCTCGATAGAGCCCCCTTGCAAATCCTCCCTGAATAGAGCAGCAAAATACTGTGATGCCTCAGTAGATATTTCCTGATATGAGGCTAGACGTTCACCCCTATCATTCACCAAAATGGGGATGGAATTACCATGCCTCCTGTCCTTCACAGAGTTAAAGAAAAAGGCAGTGTTTTTGTCTCCCTCCTACAGCCATTCAACCCGGGACTTTTGTTTCCAATAGATCTCTTCCCGTAGTTCCCATTCCTCAACCACTTTCAAAGCCCCGACCTCCTCCCTTAGAAGCTCCTCAGAAACCCCATTTTCACGAATCAACTGCATAATATTATTCAACTCAGCTTGAGCAACACACTTATCATGAAAGATATTACCAAAACAACAATGATTCCACCTTTTGAGCTGATATTTGACAAATTGGAGAAGCTTGGAAAAAATGTACATTGTCGTACCAAAAGTAGGTCTACCAATTCTCCACCAAACAACCATATGGTCAAAAAGAGTAGAATCCCTTAACCACATAAGCTAGAACTTGAAGGAAGGAGAACGAGGCATCCAAGTAGAAGAAATACTAAGCTTGATAGGCCAATGGTCAAAACCCCTCCAATCCAGAATTTTAGAGGAAGTAGACCACAAGTCTCCAATCCAAAAGTAGGATACCAAGAATCGATCAAGTCTCTCAGCAACACAGTTCCCTCCAATCCTCTTGTTACTCCAAGTAAAATGACCATTACTGGGATGAACATCAAACAAATTTAAATCAGAGATGCTATCCCTGAGAAGCAACGACGAAGGCTCCAGCCTAGCAAGCCCACCCCTTTTCTCTGACAACTCCACGATAGCATTAAAGTCACTAGCCAAGATCCAAGGATGGAAGGGAGCCAGACTACAAAAAAAATGAAGATGGGACCAAAGAAGTTGTTTTCCTTGAAACTCCACAGGAGCATACACATTAGAAAGGAGGATACGCTCTCCAGTCTCAAAACAAGAGGCAACCAAGGAAATAGAAGATCTAGAAGTTACCCACCAAAGAGGGAAAATATTCTGAGGATTCCATAAGCAAGCCACCCCCCCAGAAGCACCAAGAGCCCCAATACACTGACACTCACCAAATTCCCACAACTTAGGAACCATACTCAACATATTCTCAACAAATAATTTAGTCTCCTGCAGAAAACAAATATCTGGAGAATGACTTCCAACCAACTCATGAACAACTTTTTGTTGAGGGCCACTAGTCAATCCCCTTACATTCCATGATAGGGAAATCATTTCTGGGGGCAAGAGAAAAGTGAATCCAAGGTCTTGACTACCCCTGACTCAACCAAAGTCTCCCTAGTTGATTTAATCTTTTCCATATCCTTTTTCCTACCCGGCTTGGGATTTTTCTCACCAACCCCTTTCTTTGGTTCCTTTTGTTGAATACCCATGCGTGAAGAGGACAAAGAGCTCTTTCCAATTTCCACACCATCTTTTTGGGGCAAAGGAGATCCACCCCCCCTTCTTCATAAATCCAATACTAGAATCCTACTCAATCTGGGCAATCAAATGCTGATCTGGATCCAACTACCCAACACCAGCATCCTGCACAACTTACAAAACCTCCAAAGGTTTCCCTTCCTGTCCTATACCCAAAACTCCCTGGTCCAAATTCATCAATCTCGAATTCACCTCCTGCTGGCTGAGATCATCCAACACCTCAAACCTATTAAAAGCATCTTCATCCTGTCTCTCCCTCAAGGTCCACTTTTGCCCTCGGTTCCTATTAGGAGCCTTGACAAGGAAAAATCCATCATCACCAGTATCATCACCCTGAATAGGCTCTTTCCCCTTATCAACCCTGGGTGGATTGCGAGAAGGTTGAGAAGGCTGGGATGTCACAGTCTTAACCCTAGGGCACCTATGCTGTAGGTGTCCATATTCATGACAAAGTCGACACCAAAAAGGTAAGGTTTCATAGTCTAACTGTTGCACCCATGTATAAGGTCCTGCACTCACTTCCACAAAGTCTGGCAATGGTTTGCTTAAATCAATTTCCACACAGATACGGGCAAAAGTCATTACCTTTTCAAACTGTGTTTGTTGTGAAGATCCGACAGGTTTACAGAGCATCGAATCCACCAAATGCAACACATCATCCTACCAACATTCAACTAGAAACCAAGGCAGCCTAACCCAAACCGGAACCCGACTCGGAAGCTCCTCAGTCGGATTAAAGCCAACATGCCACGACTTAATAAATAATCCCACCTAGTTATAGAAATATGGCCCCCCTTCAAAGACCCTATTCCGATCCGCCATGCAATCAAAAGAAACCATAAAATAATTGTTTGCCAGGAGCCTAATCTCCATCTCCCCCACTGGCAACTAGGTCCTCTGAGCCCAAGACTCCAAAAATTGCAACGAAACACATAATCCCATGAACTTGCAGTAAAAGGAATGCTTCGAATAATAGTCAATATCATCTGCCAACAACTCCATCATAATCACCAATTTTTGTCTCTCTTTGCATCTTTCCAGACACCCATTAATTTTCATAATTCGAGACCCCCCAGACGGCCCCGCATCATTCATCTCCTAATCTGAAGAGAATAAATTATTATCAATAATTTTCTCATTTAGCACTGAAGGCATCGAGCCAATCGCAGAACAGAAGTCCAACATGGGTCTGGCCCTAGATGAAATCCTGGTCAACATTGCTTCGTAGATACCCAAGTCAGGGATGCAGCCCCCAGGTTGAATAAACAAAGAAAAAATTCAGCACAAGGGTACGCAGGGAATCCTTGACTGCCTCCTTTAGTGGCAACAAATGAGTTCTATGTGATGAGGGTTTCAATACCCCCAAGCCCAAACGCTGATGAGGCAAGGTTTTGATGAAGGGAAGAGTGATATACACACCTTCCCTATGCAACCAACAAGCAAATATTCAGCACAAAGAGGAGCATCCAACTCCCGCCATAGGAATAGACGCCCACAACCCACAAGAAACCACCAATCCACAACCGCACACCAACACCACACCAGTCAGATTCGGGAAAAGATTGCAAAAAAAATGAAGCCCATAATAAAATAAATCAGGCAAACAAAGTTATAGATTTTCCCCCTCCCTGAATGCGTCCAAATCCCCCCTCAAACGCAGTAGAATGCATAGCAAGAAGAAAACTAGGGCAGGGTTTCCCTAGCTCGACACATAGAGCTCGAGCTCTCCATCTAATTATCTCAGCGTTTGCTAGTTTTTCATGAAGGTGACAATTTTTTTTGAATTGAAACCTCTTTGGTAAAGTTAATAATATTAAAGTTATATAAAATAAGTTCATTTATGTTTAAAAATTATTGTCTTTGGTTTGTTGACTACATTAAGTTCTATGTCATCTCAAAGAATTTTGTGGTTCAAAACCACGTGTCATGAATTTAATCTCAATTTTTACAAATACGATCTTCTATGTGGATCCGATGTATGTTATGTAGGATTTGATCTTATAGAATATATATTTGAAAACTTATCCACCTTTGTCACCTAAATAGTTGAGCTTATCGAGCTAGTTTCTAATTTGTTAAGGAGTTTGTTGACTTGATAACAAGAGAGGTTCTCTTAGGTCAAACCCCTTTGGTAGGTTAGACTAATGACAATGAAAAATATAAAAAATAACATACCTAAACATGCAAAAAAGTATATGATGTAAATATTATTATGTGTCCCTTTAGAAATTGAATTATGCTCTATTTATTCTTCCACATAAATTTAAGTTCACATTGAATGTATTCAAATGCCATGGCATATCAACATATCACACAAATTTGTGCCAAGTCAATCCATAACAACTTGAAGAAAGGGGTGAAAAAATTAGAATTTAAATTTGAATATTTATATTTTGGTCCATTCTTACAAACCCTAAGACTTAACTAAGTCAATCCCAAGTTAGTCAAAAAGAATCCTAGGGTAAAATAATAATTTGAAGGCAAGGAGCAAAGGTATGGAAGTAAATATGAATGATGATGTAATAATTATGAGTAAATGATGAATGCATATAAAATGATGTAAATAATGATGAAATAGATGCAAATATGAATTGATCTATGATCCAAACTTAATATGAGAGCATACCACTTATAGATATGTTATTGTATTAAGGATTTTCCCATTAGGGTAAACATAAAACTAAATAGGAAATGACATAGGTATTCTCATTTAACCATTGCATTTTTCCCCTACATTGGTGTGCATACAAATATAATATGAGCATGCATTTTAAAGTCTATGGGCATTTCAAGCCATCATGAAAGTAAATATTGAACACTCATAAAAATATAGTATTCCTTATAAATTAATGGATCATTTTTAAATTCTTCATTTACTTTCATTGGTATGAGTGCTCCCTTAAAACCTATAAAACAAAGAGAAAACTTGCAATGAGTAGCCTTTACCACATAACCAAATTAAGTACTAACTAAAAGTTATTGTAATTGTTAATTAATAAAAATTAGAGAGAAAGGATAGAAAATTCTAAATGTACAAAAAGTGATATGAAAGTACTTTAAAGAAATAATGTAATATGTGTTTGTAAGGTACAACCATATGATAAAGCTCTACACAATGCGTCATGTGAAAAAGATATGCATGATGTGGCTATGAATGTGATGCAAATCCACATGATGTAATAATTTGATAGATCTCTACATGACGCAAAAATATAATATCACAAATTGAAGATGTCCATTAAGGCATAATATTTCCTTCAATATAGGTAAATCATAAAGTAAGGATGGCCCTAAAGACAAGGATCATGTGTGTTGAATATGTAATCAAGTCAAAAGATAAGTGTGTCAACACAAATAAGTAGGATGAAAAAATTGAAAGGAGATGTTACTATCTAAAATCTCAAATGTAAAATGTATTAATGATAATACATGCCCCCTCCAATTGGTTGCATCCAATGAATGAAATAAATTTTAAGGCGTAGAAAAATTATACAAGATAATGATAATGAAAAAAAATAAAAAAATAAAATAAAATGTAATCATATTAAAATGTATCATCATGTAAAATCATAAATTGGAGATGAGCATCACTACATAATAGTGCCTCAAATAAATCATAAAGTAAGGATGTCCCTAAAATCCAAATAAGGATTGTGTAAGTGTATTAAATATGTAACCAATTAAAAAGGTAAGTGTGTGAACATATATAAGTGGGATGTAAGCATGAAAGGACATGTAAAGATGATTACCCCCAATACAGGAAAAGTGATAAGATGAGGATAGCCCTAAATTCAAGATAAGGATCAAAAGAAAATCAATGGGGTATTTAAGGAAAGGACATGGAAAAGGTTTTAAATGTGTAATCATAAGATGAATTATGATAGATATATCATAAAAGTATAGTAAAAAAAGCATAAAATGTAGGTATAACAAGATGATAAGCATAGAGTGACAAATGAGGAGTTATATGATAAGAATAAGGTATGTAAAAATAAGCCATGATAATTAAAAAAATGTTAAAAATATAGTAGTAAGGTATATAGGATGAATCCTAAGTGTGTAGGAAAAAAATGTCATGGATCGTAAAAATAAAAGATTGTAGTAACATATAAACAACAAACACTTATAAATAATAATACAAGATTAAAAAGCAAGATATTTAGAAAAAGCATTAAAGGACACACAAACAACTATGAAGTGATATATAAAGAGATCATAGGTGTCACACATAAAAAATGGCATAAGGAAAATGCCCTAGGTGGGAGAATCAAACTAGGAAAAAAATAGAAGGTAAAATGAGAATAATGAAGCATAACACACCTAATATAGAAGGTTAAATGAGAGTAGAAGAAGCACAACAATCATAAAATAGAAGATAAAATGAGAATATGAAAAACACAACAAATAAGACATAAATAAAAGGCCAAAAGTAGGAACACATGAAAAATATAAAAATAAAATAAAAATATAGATATAGCTACAGGAGCCCTCAATGTCTTATGGCACATAATTGGCAAGATCCATCACCAAGAGGTAATCCTAAGCTTCATTTCATTCCTCATCTTGATACAATTTTTTCCTATTTGTAAATACAATGTAAATAGGTGGAACATTAAGTATTTCTTTCTTTAGCCACTTTCACTTTGGAAGTAATTATGTAGAAAATTTTAGCATTTTTTATACTAAAAAGTTCTTCTTTGGAGTCCATGTAGAAGTATTCTTGGCATGAAGCACAAGTTTTTGCAATATTGTTTCTTTATCCTTCTTTGGTGGAATGAATGATGTCATGTGGTTAACTTGATCTTTTATCATATTTTGTTTTATTATTTTGTGCTTCTAATTACTTTTTATACACCTTGTGAAGACATTTTTAGTCTCACATAGATGTTCCTTGGGAGTGAGAATGTAAGCATTCAAATTGAAATGGCTTAATTCCACATGAGGCTCATATGAATCTCATGTAATTTTTACAAATCTACCTTCATGAATAAATTTTACACATTAATTCACAACTAAGGATACAATTCCCAAGTATTACAACTAAGGTATACCAAGCAATATATAAATTCTATTAGAAATATGAATAACATGGCATAATATGTTTACTTCCTTATGTACAACCTTAAGAAGAAAAATAATACAACCCAAATTGTGAATCGATAATCCATTAGTCATGTTTAAGGATGCTCCTAAATGGGCATAAGAACTTGGCTTCAAATATTTAGTGACTAGGAACTCATTAGTGCATATGTTGTATTTATTTACAATATCTAAAATGATGTTGCTAATTATGTTATCTTGTATTTCACTTAACACATAAAATGGACCATGATGATTATTTCAAGGATCTCATATAAAAATGTGAGAAATTGAGTACCATATGAGGAAGAAAAGAATTCATGATTAACACAAAAGTATGTGTATGCAATTTAGTTTGTCAATCAATATAATGAGCATCTAAAATGGCATGGCCCATGACAATTAACTCTTTCTTATACACATAATTAGCATGGCTAGGGAATGGGTTAGTATAAATTTGTGAGTTTTTATTTGGAGGAAATAAAATGATTTTTATTATCATTGATAACGTTAACATAAATTATGTTATTGTATTGATAATATCACATATCTCATACATCAAAATCATGCAAGACTAAGTTTGGTATCTCTTGATTCTATGAAAATCAAAAAATAATTGCTCATTATAGTTCTTAGGGAGTAATTTGTGAAGGTGAAACTATCATGGTAAATCTTGCAAACTCTAGTATAAAACAACCAACAAGATGGAAGTGGTATTTTTGTTGTAAGTAAACTTATAGTAAAGCTCAAAACAACATGCTACTAGTACACCAAGACAAATTTTTTATCACAAAAAATCATACACAACATTGCCCACTAATATTACATAAGATGTAGGGGAGCTAGTTATTTTCATTGCATGTAAAATCAAACAACTAAACACATATATTTTGATTATTAAAAGTCCTTATGTGATTGGTTGTAACGAAACACATTGTCACTACAAGTGGTGAAAATATGATAAGACATATGAAAGTAGTTGCTACAAGTGTAAATAACACTATAAGGATAATATTTTTGTAGGCTACAATTAAAATCAACACTAAGGAGTTCCAACATATACATACCTATAAAATTAAATCATCATTTTAACATGAAAACCAACTAATTTTCAAAATCAAGTAAATATCGTATAAATATAGAGGACCAAACACGTAATACTTGGAATATCATGTTAAATATGGATTAAAACAATGCTACATTAATTATCATACTAGGAATAGAAAATAAACCTATACATTTACATTAGTCTTATTTGATAAAAATAAAGGGTCAAATTCCCCAATTTTTGGCATAAATTTATAGTCCTTCATTAGTAGGTGCACCTTTCCTAATGTGTGTTAGGCTCTTGAAAGGAAGAAAAAATTCTACTAGTCTACTAAAAACCTCTTATTTCTCCCCAAAAATCCGCTTATCCTTTCTCTCAAGTTTTCTCTTTCTATACTCATTGGTTTGAACACCCAACACTAGGATACATTGATATCTAACCTAAATGATCTTATCTCTTCCTTGAGGCCCCTTGAATATTCCATACTATAAAAAGATAAATAATTAAACAATTAGAAGTTTGCATGTTCCTCTATTTGGACATTCTCCCTCACATGCCTTCTTAGTTTTGCTTCCTCCCTTCCAAATGATCTATTCTTTCATTTAATATCCACCCCTTTACATGCTTCTTGTATACCTTAGAATTTATCCTATTCTAGTGCATAAATAACTCAAAATACGAATGATAAAGAAAACCAAGGACACCTCAAGATTAGCCAAAAGAGAGTGACAAAACAATAAGGAAAATAAATAACACAAGACACAAATGGTTTTACCTTCCTTGCTGTTGGTGTCTCTTTAATTGGCCCTTGCTTGGAATGGTTTGTGTGCTCCTTAGATGATTCTTGATGTGGCTAAAATGGAAGATTTTACTATGTGCTTGGGTATGAATGCAAGTGAATGTAATTGAAGACTAGATGAGTGCACAAAATGGCAGCATGTAGTTGCAAAATGACTAAGTTTTGAAAATGCCCTTGAGGAGGAGGTATTTATAGGAGAATTTGAATTCTCTAGAGAATTCAACGGTCAAGATTGATCCAACAAGGTCAAGATGAAGGGCTATGGTGGGTTGAGAACCCACAAGCCCTCACATCTTGACATGTGGAGGGTGAAGTGGCCAAGGGGATATGAGATGGAGATGAGGTGTCAAAAAGGTACATGAGGTGGAAAAAGAATATGCACCTTGGGGAGTGAGGAGATTTCCAAAAAGGGATTGTGTCCCCAAGTGGGAGTGAAAGGGACATTTGAGGAATTTTAGAATTCCTCAAAATCTACATGGGAAAAGGAAAGGTGGTTGGGGGATAAATGTGAATTAAAAATTCACATTCCTAGGATGATCTAGAGGGTAAAAGGTGGGCTCCAAAAAGGTGGGACTTGGTCACATGTGGAGATTGTGACAAGTCTAAGGTTCTAGAAGCCTTGGAAGAATGGAATGTGAATTAAAAATTCACATATAAAGGAGAGGAATCTAGGACAAATAAATGTGAATTAAAAATTCACATGGGAAAGGGGGTCAATGTCCAAAAAGAAAAAATGGAAGAATTGACCAAAAAGTGGTATTAAATTTAACTAATGACCTTGGTTAAGGTTGTGCAAACACTGGATTAGGCTAATTAATGGAAGATTAGAGGCAAGTGGCAAATGTAGGAGGATGTGACACTAATCTCTAATTAAGAGGATGCACATCATAATCATGAATTAATTAAATTAATTCGGATTAGGGCAAGGTTATGGAGGATGTGACAAGGAGAGAGAAAGTGGGGAATTTCAAATTGATTTTAAATCAAAAAAAGGGGAAAATGACTAAATTAAATAAATTAGCATATTTATTAATTTAGAGAGGAATAAGATGAAAGATAAAGTATTAATTATTAAATTAAATACTTTACCGATACGAGACAAAAGGTGTAATATTAATTTAATTTAATAAATTAATATTAATACGATAGATGGAAATGAAGTAAATTTAATCATATGGAAGTGATTAAATTTAGATGTCTACATTTTGCCCCTTTTTGAAATATTGTTAAAATAACAATGTTTCAAAGAAAAGTAAATGTCGGGGATGAAAAAAAGGAATAAGGATTGATGCCCCAGCCTGACAGAGAAGAAGAAGGATGCCCCAGTGCTTGGTTTGAAATGGATGGAAGAAAGTGATAGGGTATGCCCCCTCGAGAGAGCGGTTGGGGAAAAAAGGAGGGGCCCCAGACGACGTCTCGATAGAAAGAAATGGAGGAGACCTCTGGATAGAGGGTGAAAAATTAAGCAACTTTTCCTTTTGAACGAAGTTGATTGGACGTACGGTGTGCGAATGGCGGCTCCGGGAAGTTAGGAATTAGTTGGAGGAATAAAAAGTTAAATAGAAGGTAAAAAATACCTTTTAGAGAGAAAGAGTTAAAAAGGTAATTTGAAAATTTACCTTAGTCATTTTCACTCAAGCAAGTGAGGAAAGAAGGAAGGAGAGAGAGAGGAGACAGAGCAATCATGCCGCAAGACTACGACACTGAGATCGTGCACCGAGCAGATGAGCTGCGGAAACGATGGACCCACTTCGTGGTGCCCCGCAAGGTGAGTACGAAAACCTACGTTATTTATTTTGAAAATTTGAACATTTGTGAAAAGATAGAAAAAAAGTGGCATATGGGTTTGGTAGGTGGACGAAAATGAAAAAAATGGGTATTCGATAAAATTAAGTTTAATTAAAAAATAAATAAAAATAAATAAAAAAATAAAAAAATTTGGGGGGATGGGGCGAGCCACTCCGCCACAGTCGGGGCGTGTGCGCCCCAAGGGGGCGGGGCGCACACGCCCCTCTGGGGCGGAGCCGCCCCAGACAGCGGGGCGCACATGCCCCACCGGGGTGGACACGCCCCACCGGGGCGGACACGCTCCGAACGGCGGGGCACATACGCCCCGTCGGGGCGGAGCCGCCCCAGGCAGCAGGGCGAGCATGCCCCGCCAGACCGGGGGCTGCCCTAGCCGCAGGGTGGTGCCACCCCCGCTGCCCGGGGCGGATACGCCCCGGGCTGGCAGCAAC
>VDFB02368673.1:0-51558 GCA_007258455.2 Sequoia sempervirens | reverse complement strand
CTATGTAGGGCAGTGATGTGATAGGGGGGATATGCATGGATTACAGAGGGAGAGGGATGCCCCAGTAGCCAGAGCAGTAGCTGCTGAGGAGATGAGAGATCGGATGCAGGTGGAGATGGCGCAGTTACGCCTATCCCAGGAGGCCTGGGAGCAAGAGAGAAGGATGATTACGAGGGATCGGGATAGGTATCGACATGAGCGGAATTCCGCTCGGGTTCAGGTTGTAGAGAGAGAGGATAGCATGCGAGAGGCAGGTTTTTGGATGGCTACATATTATGATGCAGTTCTTGATCCGGCTCAGTGGAGATTCCATTATACTAGGCAGACACCTCAGATGCCAGCGCCATCGTAGTCATTGGGGACACAGACTCGTGGTTACAGTGATTCACCAGGTGTGTCACCAGGCAGAGGAGCAAGACCTGAGTCTCCACAGAGATCAGATGTGGGGAGTTCATTTGGGAGGTGACAGGCTACTGAGTTTTTGACAGATGCATGATGGACTGCGTAGGATGTATTGACAGAGATCAGAGATGTTCTATATCTCTGGATTTTGTACTTTGTCATGTGATGGATATATGTATGATGGACTTGTGACACATGTTATATTATTTTGATATGAGACAGTTCTTATTGACACCATGTAGTATGTTTCTGATGATTATATGCATAGTATATGGTACTATATGTTTATGTGGATGGATGCATTGGTGTATTTATGCTCATGTGTTGGTTTATTGAGATGTTTATGTTCATGATATGAGATGTTCACATGGAGGATTGAAATATGAATAATTTTATATGAATGATCATGCTTATGTTTATTTATGCTTTTGCGTTGGTTTATTGAGATGTTTATATGGATGATTGGATATATGTACTTATGGAATATGAATAGTTTTATTGATGCATAGTGAGATGATATGCACATGGCGATATGTTATGTGTACCTATGGGATCTATGATGATTTATATGGATGCCTAGTGGACGTATTTGTCATGTATGTATAATTGTATGAATATTTTATATATGCTATATGTGATGTATTATGCGTCTAACACTTTGTGATGCAGGTGGCGATGTATGTATGGACCTAACATGTGATGATGCAGGTAGCAATGGACCTAACACGTAATGCGAGTGATGAGGGATATATGGCATAATATTTTTGTAATTTTAGAGGAAATAACACACGGCCATAAGTGCCAATAAAAACTGACGTGATGACGGGAGGTGGGTATGGAGTGATGGTGAAGATGGATGTCATTTGGCATATGTCAAAAGGTATCAATATCCTGAGAAGAATGGAAAAGAATGGGGAAACATATTTGCACAACCAAAACCATAGGGTGAGTGTGAATGCAATGATTATGAAAAATGCAATCCTAATTCAATTTACCATCTTTGGAGCACTGGTTTTTGCTATAGCATAAGACATGATACACCAAGGTATAGAGGACCGAGGTAGATTAGTGTCTAATGCATAAGACAAACACGCCAGACAAGAAAGCTATCCCAATACCCCAAAGTCACGAAGACCTTGTTCCGGTCCAGTATTGGGATAACCACAAGCACGAAAGGGATGCCCCAACATAACAAAAGACCTCTAGGATCTTGGTGGGTACTATGTAGGACAACCGAGAAGACACAATCAAAGAAAAGATCAAGATATGCCCCTATGTAGACCATTCAAAACACGCCATAATATGATGGATTATGGTTGCCTTGACAAGTGATCATAGGGAGCTCAAATGATAAACAAAGACCAAAAGCATCAAAAGATCATAATCAATTTCAAATGTCCATTTCCATAGGATCAAGGGGATATATGGAATTGATGAGGTCTGTTAGGAAGGATGTATCCTGCTGAGACCTATGATGGATACTAAGTGAAAAGATCGATATGATATAGGATATTCAAAATTGATCAGATTCATTGGTACAAGTGGGTTTTGTTTGTTAAGGACCAGCTAGATAAAGGCATAGCTTGATGACACAACACAAGGGGGACAAGACACAACCTAAAGACCTAGGGGCTCGGGGGCCGATCAGAGATTGGCCTTGCCTACGTGAAAGCGCAAAGCCCTCGTAGTTCATGGAAAAAGACCATGGATAAAGCGGAAAGAAGACAATGGTGACCGATGATGAAAGACACAAAATGTGACAGACAAATGCCCCAAGGGAGGATCAAATGATCAACCTTGCCTACGTGAAAGCGCAGGGGCAACGTAGTTCGATAAAGTGACGCAGGAGGATGGATCCTAGATGGAGACTGATACAATGGATGGTTCTACATGATGACACAGACTAACCGACAAAGTGAGAAAAGGACATAAGCTCAAGGTGGGATATAAAGAAGCTCAAGATGAGGGATATGTAAGGTGGATCGCCCAGTGCTCAATCAACAAATACCAAGCGGCCTAGGCTGATGTGGGTGGGGATGATAGTGTAGATGACAACATAAAATAACTAGGATGCCGGGTAGATAATGATTAAGCCCTCTATGGATGACGCCTGTTACCAGGTTTTCACCATCCATACTTATCCAAGGCGCCACCAAGAGGTGGTTTCCACCATAGGACGAATTTATTTATCTTTACTATTTTTTGGATTTTTTCATACTTTTTTGATTTTTTTTTGATTTTGTAATTTTTTGATTTTTTGATAGGGTAGATCAAGCAGACTTAAGCATAGAACCTTTTCAGATGGAGAATATTGACAGGTTCGTCAAGGGGATCTCCTTCCAGAGTAGTCAACCTGTAGGCTCCAGATCCATATTTGGCAGTTATGATGTAAGGCCCTAGCCAATTTGCCTCAAATTTTCCTTTCTTGTCATGGTCTTGCTGAGTGCGTTGGTTTTCTTTGAGGACAAGCTCACCAACTTGGAATTGCCTAGGACGGACCTTTTTATTGTAATGGTGCTTGAGACGATTCTGGTATGCTTGCAGATGGTCATAGGACTTTATTCTCCGTTCGTTCAGTAACTCTAGCTGTGCAAGCCACGCAACACGAGCATCCTCTTCGCTGATAAGGTTCTTAAGAGAGATTCTCAATGATGGGAGTTCCACTTCGATTGGCAAGACGACCTCAGCACCAAACACCAAAGAGTAGGGGGTGGCGCCTGTTGGGGTGCGGATGGATGTGCGATATGCCCAGAGGGCAGGATGAATGTGGAGGTGCCAATCTCGTCCAGTGTTATTGACAACCTTTTTAAGAATACGGATGAGGGTTTTGTTGGTCGCTTCTGCCTGACCATTACCCTGGGGGTAATACGGTGTTGACCAACGATGCTGAATATGGAAGGTATCGCATATGTGTTTCATGGCTTGGTTCTTGAATGGTTTTCTGTTGTCAAAAATGATGGTGGATGGGATACCATATTTGCAGAGAATATGGTAGAGAATGAACTTGGAAATCTGAGTACCGGTAATTTGTGAGAGTGGCATTGCTTCCACCCATTTGGTGAAGTACTCAGTTGTAGTGATGATGAATGTATGGATGTCGGATGAGGGTGGGTGAATCTTGCCAATCAAGTCAAAACCCCATTGAGAAAACGGCCATGGTGCTAGAAGAGGCTGGAGATCTTGTGCTGGAGCGTGGATCAAATCCGCATGCTGTTGGCACGGAAGGCATTTCTTGACGAATTCGCAAGCATCGTGTTCCAATGTAGCCAATAATATCCAGCCCGTAAGATCTTTTTGGCCAGAGCCATACCATTTGAGTGGGCCCCACAAATACCACCATGTACTTCCGTTAGCACCGTTTAGGCCTCGGCCTCATTCAGACATCTGAGGAGGATTCCATCATACCCATGATGATAAAGCGTATTACCAACAATGATGTATCAGGACAAACGATGGATAAAGGATTTACGTTGGTTGCGTGTAAGTTCTGGGGGTATGATATTATCACAGAGGTAAGTGTATATGTCTTGGTACCACGGGGAGGCGGGACCTACAATATCGCACACCATGTTAGTTTTGGGAACATCATATGCAGGGATTAAGAGTTGTTCAACAAGGAACTCACACTCTGTCCGATCCTTGGGCATGTCAATCAGGGAACCAATAGTGGCCATGGCATCTGCTATTTTATTCTGTACCCGCGGGATATGGTCAAACTGTATGAAGGTGAAATATTTTTTGAAATCATCCACCATGCGTTTATAGGGTAACAGCTTGTCATCCTTTGTAAGGAATTCATCATTAACTTGTCTGATAACCAGCAAGGAATCCCCAAAGAATTTCAAATGTGTAATGTGCCACTGTTTTTCAATTCTAAGGCCGGTGAGGAGAGCTTCATATTCTACCATATTGTTGATACAGGGAAACGCTATCCTGACTGATTTTTGGATGTAGTCACCTTGAGGGGTGACTAATAGAATTCCTGCCCATGATCCACTATGAGTGTACGAACCATCGAAATATAACGTCCAAATCGGTGCCTCTGTCACTGTGTAGATTTCTTCATCTGGGAATTCAGTGTCTAAGGGGTAAGCATCTACCAATGGTGCTTCGGCCAATTGATCAGCAATAACCTGTCCTTTTATGGCTTTACGCTCTACATACTCTATGTCAAATTCACTGAGGAGCATGACCCATTTGGCCATGCGGCCAGTCAAAGTGGTTCTAGATAACAGATACTTCAAGGGATCAATTTTAGCGATTAACTTGACTAGGTGACTGAGCATGTAATGGTGGAGTTTCTGTGTACTGAAGACTAGTGCTAGGCAAGATTTTTCCATAGGGGAGTAATTTAACTCATATCCAACTAGTGTTCGGCTGATGTAGTAGATTTCCCTTTCCTTGAGTGACTCATCATGTTGAGCCAATAATGCCCCTAGTGCGACTGAGGTAGCAAAGATAAAGCAGGAGGGGTTTTCTTGGGATAGGCGGCATCAAAATTGGTGGATGAGCTAAATATTCTTTGATTTTATCAAAACCCATTTGACACTGTGGAGTCCATCGGAAGGTGGAATCTTTCTTCAAAAGATGGGTAAATGGCTGACATTTATCTGCGAGCTGGGCTATGAACCGACAGATAGACTGCATCTTTCCATGGAGGCTCCTTAACTGCTTTAGATTGTGTGGAGGTGGCATATCCAGGATAGCCTTTACCTTGGTAGGATCAACTTCAATACCTCTGCGAGAGACTATGAAACCCAACAATTTCCCTGACGTGACCCCAAAGACACACTTTTTTGGATTCAACCGCAACTTATAATGCTCTAATCGCTCAAATATCTTTTTTAGAATGGTGGGATGCTCTGCTCGCGTTCTGGATTTCCCTAATAAGTCATCAACATAGTCTTCCATGATGATGTGGATGAGGTCATGGAAGATAACTGTCATGGCTCTTTGATACGTTGCCCCCGCATTTTTGAGACCGAAGGGCATAACATTGTAACAGAAGGTGCCCCAAGGAGTTGTGAAGGCCGTTTTATGTTGGTCTTCAGGTGCAATTCGGATCTGGTTATAGCCAGAGAATCCATCCATAAGGGACAACATCTCATGTCCTGCTGTTAGGTCGACCAACATGTTAATATTAGGAAGATGGAAATCATCTTTTGGGTAGGCTTTGTTGAGGTCCCTGAAATCCGTACAGACCCGAATATCTCTGTTGGGTTTGGCAACTGGAACTATATTGGAGATCCATTCAGAGTAGTCAATTGGTCTGATAAAAACCGCATCCAGTAACTTCTCTAATTCCTCCTTAACCAACAATGTGACTTGCGGATGCATCTTACGGAGTTTTTGCTTGACAGGTTTGGCGTCTGGGTGAATGTCTAAGTGATGAACCACTAAAGCAGGGTCTAAGCCTGGCATGTCTGAGTATGACCAGGCAAAGTTGATGATTCCTTCTCGGAGTAGCTGCACAAAGATTGGATACTCTTGTTCAGAGAGTGACTTGGCTACATAGGTGATCTTCAGACTGTCAGTAGTTCCCAAATTAACTTCTCGCGTCTCTTCAATCAGGATGGACGATCTGGCAGATAGTTGAGTTCCCATAAGGGGAAGATGAACATCTCCATCTTCCGGTGCCTCTTCGAGGTTTTCGCCATCAGATGCGTCCTTTATTTTTACTTTTTCTAGGTCAGGAAGTGCCTCAGGGAGGTTTTCACTAGATGACCTCTTTTTATTTTTCTTATTTTTATTTTTGTGACTGGAGTGTTCATCCTCCTGCAATCCCATAAGGTTGACGTACGTGTCCGCAGACATACTGACAGGTGTGGTGTTATGTAAGTCCCAGTCAATGAGTTCAGGGTGACGAAGGGATAGGCTGATGGTGCAAACGGATAGGCATTCGAACATGGATGACAAGTTAGTGTGATCGACATCATCGTACGCATGTATGATGGATTCCTCCTCGGGTATGTCTACCAATGAGCCCTCATCCCTGGTGATACTGTTAGAAGTATTAGATGATATTGTGGGGCTTTTCTGTTTGCTGTCATACCCAATTCCTACCTTCTTTGGTAACTGTGGTGTATCAATGGGTTGCAATCGCCCTTGTTCCTCTTTACTTAGGCCTCTACCTTGGTAGTTATGTTTTTCCACAAACTTTGTTGGCCAAGGATACTTTTCCTGAAAATATTTCTTTAGAGGAGTTTCTGGTTCGGGCTCTTCTCGGTAGACCCATTGACTTATGTCTTCCTCTGGTGCATCAATCTTGACACTCGGAGATCTGAAAGTGGTAGTAGGGATGTTTTGTCCACTGAAGGTGATGGTCTTGTCTTCCTTTTGTGTAGCATGTGAAGGTTGACCGTACTCATGTGGTGACAGTGGCATTGTGGCTACATTGAGAGCCGTATGCATTTCATATTCACCACACCCTTTGTCGATGATCTGGACTTTGGTGACTAAAGGATTAGTGGCTGAGGATGGCGAGGTTATCATGGTGGATGGTGGATTGGAGGATGATGACTGTGATGCCCCCATTTCAACCCCAGGACAATAATGTAAATGGGGAAAAGATGCTTCTAAAGCACGGCAGTACTCGAATGGTTGGGGGTCGGCATAGATGGTGACCTCTTGTCCGTTGACTGGGAATTTGAGGCATTGATGGTAGGTGGAGGGTATGGCTTGCATATCATGGAGCCATGGGTGGCCAAGGAGGAGATTATACGGTAAGTCCAGATCAAGGACATGACAGGTAATATATTGGAGCACAGGTCCCACTTGGATAGGAAGACTGATGATTCCTTCTGAATTTCTCTCTGCATTGTCATAAGCTTTGATTGTAATGATCTAGTTGCTTAGGTTCACTTGAGTATACCCTACCTATTTTATGAATTTCAAAGTGCATAAATTGAGGGCAGAGCCATTATCTACCAAGACCCTTTTTATTTTATGACGGGCGACTATGACTTCAATATGTAGGGGGCAGTTGTGATTGACATCGATATTGGGCATATCATCTTGGCTGAAATGGAGGTGATGAGACAAAGCCAAGTGTCCCACCAAAGCTTGGAATTGTGTGGGGTCGATGTCATTTGGTACATGGGTCTCCTGCAAGGATCTATTAAGGATCTCTTGATGTACTGGGGAAGATTTAAGTAAATCCAGAATGGATATGTGAGTGGGGGTCTTCCTTAGGTGATCAAGGATGTCATATTGAGAGTTCACAGGAGTGGGTTGGATGGGTGCGGAGGCTGCAGGGACAGTGATGCAGGCTCGTCGTGTAGTCACAACACATTGAGGGTCTTTGGCTTTAACGTGTATCATGGATACTCGGGGTTCCACCTGCTCAATGTAATGAATACACCTTCATAATTGAAGGGCACATTCTTGTAATTCACATTATTTGTATTGTTATTTTGGGGATTACTATTGGAGGTGCTAGGACCTTGACTATGGTTTGGGAAGGCGTTTTGATAGATTTGCAGTTGAGCATTGGACGACGAAGGTTGACTGGGGTCAACCTTGATATCTCCTCGATCAATGAGATCTTGGACATAATTTTTCAAACCCCGACACTTATTCAAAGAATGTCCCTTGATTTTATGAAAGTCACAATATTCATTTTCTCTAAATCATGCCGGCTTGGGTTTGGACTCATTGAATGGTTTGGTGACAGGGTATGTGATGGGGTAATTGATTTGTAACAATTTATTAAAAACAACACTCAAGGGTTCACCCAATTGGGCGTATTGACGTTTGGTGTTCCCTTGATTTATTTGGTTAGACTGTTGAGAGGGACGAGGTGCCCCCTGGGGTACCGATATGGCGTTGGGTATAGACAGCTGTTGACTCTGGAATGCATTAGCCACTTGGACATGTTTGGTGTCTGTCACTCCGTCATTCACCGCATTCTTGTTTTTGTTCCAGAATCGTGGTTTATCTCGAAATGACCTTTCTTTATCATGACTGTGTATTTTGATGTGTCCTTTGGCAATAAGGGCACGTTCAAGGATAGGTCCCTTTTCCACTATCTCAGCAAAAGTGGTGACATAGTGTAGCCTAAAATTGTGGGCCATGTCAGGATGAGAATTTTCCACAAAAAGGGTGACCATGTCTTTTTCTTTCAAAGGACTTTTCATTCGATTGGCTAATGCACGCCACCATTGGAGGTAGCTGGTAAAGGTCTCTCCATCCCGTTGTTTCTCTTTTAGGAGATCTAAGGTGTCTGTATCCTTCTACAAATTAAAAGAGAAGTAGGATACAAACTTCTCTGATAAGTCTACAAAAGTTTTTATGGACCCCTTTTCGAGAGTCATGAACCAATCTAGGGCATGGCTTGCTAGGCTTCGTGGGAACAAGCGCAAGAGATAGTTATCACTGTACATGACTTCTTGACACTGTGAATAAAACTCCTACAAGTGAGCCTTAAGGTCTTTGTCTCCCTTGTATTTGTCAAATTTTGGGATCTCGAAATGTTTAGGAAATGGGATCAATGAAATGGAGGGATCAAACGGATATGGGCATATATCTTCAAATTTAAATGATTGTTTTGTAGCCCCGGTTTGAAGATCCTTAAGTGCGGCTTTGATTTGCAACAAGTCTGAGTTAGCTGGCGGCGGGTTAGAGGGATATTGATGATAGAATGATGAAGGATCATGCTGAAAGGGTGTCAGATTGTTGAAATACAGGTTTGGATGATTGGATGATGACATGGCTTGCTGGTAAGATGGGGGATTTTGTTGATACGGGGGCTGTTGTTGTGGGGCATAATATGGATTTGTTGGGTAAAGGTGTGGGGTAGGTTGTTGAGGAACTTGGATGGGGCGTTGCGTGTTGGTTTGTTGATATTCAGGATATTGTTGTGATTGTTGGGAGGTTGTGTAAAACGGTTGTTGGAGAAATTGTTGTTGATGATGATGATAGTAGTGTTGGGGAGGCTGTTGTTGTGATGTCAAGTGTTGTATGGACTGAGGTGGGATATTGTGTTGTGGTTGAGCCTTTGGATGCAAAAGAGATGTGAGAAAGGGAGATATGGTCTGGGCAGTAGGCTGAGATGGATTGCCTTGTGATTGGTAGGATGGTTGTTGTAAAGAGGCCAAAGTATTGTGTATAGATTCTTGTGGATGAGATGGTGAAGGTAGCGTGGGCGCATTTTGTAGAGGGGGTTGTTGGATACCGCTCGGAATGTTTAGCTGGGGTGTGCCTTGTGGAGGTATTTGAGGCGGAATGGTAGATTGGGGAACCTGTTGAGGTGGTAGATTTGTAGTCCCAGGAGGTGGAAGTGATGTGGCAAAGGAGGTGCCCCCAACGTTGACTGTAGGTTGGTTCGAAGGAGGGGGTGCGGTTAATGTTAATGGCAAAGGTTGTGGGACATTTTGTGGCATGCCATAAGTAAAAGGATTATTGGAATCAGGCACTTGAGGTCCTCCTATAGCTGAGGTCGAAGCGTGTGGGGGATAGTTAACCTGATAAAAAATAGCGTTGCCAAATTCAGGTTGATGCCAACCCTCTACTGGAGGAACATTGGAGAAGTATGAACCTTCTGGTGCATTTTGGGACCCTTGGAGTACGCTAGATGGGGCACCCCCATATTTGGACCAGTCAACATTTGAGGGGGGTTTAACACCCTTCTCAATTAAGTGGGCCAAGATTTCTTCCCCATGTTTCTCAAGCAAACGGTCAGTCATTTGTACATTGGCAGGATTACTAAAATGTTCCTCAAGTGTGAGTTCAGGTTGGTTAACCATACTCTCTTCTCCATGTGGCGAGTTATTTTGATTCTCAGTGTTGGAGTGTGATGAAGTACCATTATGAGGATCGTGAGAGATGTTGGTACCCTTGTTAGGATGTGATGAGACATTGATTGTGTTTTTGGGATCTTGAGGGTTGTTTGATTGGGCATTCTGAGCTTGACGGTCGACCATTTTCTTTGTCTGTGAACGGGTCTGAACGGGCATGCAAATGCGGGGTGAATAGATTAATGTCTTTGTCAAATGATTTGATTGAGATTGGATAAGGTGTGATTTGAATAGGGTTTGGATTTGGATTAGATTTTGTTGGGATATGTTGGATCGGATTGAATTTCGACTGATTGGATTAGATTGGATTGGATTTGATTGGATTTGATTGGATTGGATTGGATTGGATTGGATTGGATTGGATTGGATTTGATTGGATTGGATTTGATTGGATTTGATTTGATTTGATTTGATTTGATTTGATTGGATTTGATTGGATTGGATTTGATTGGATTTGATTTGATTTGATTTGATTTGATTGGATTGGATTTGATTGGATTTGGATCGGATTGGATTTAGACTATTGGATGGGTATGATTGGATGGTAAGAGATGAGAGGGAGACCTTGAGTTTAATCAAATGAAGTTACCCTTAACAACCAAGAGCTTTAATTGATTAAGAGGGTGATTACGACACTAACTCCACCTTAAGATAGGAATGGATTGATTGGGTCGAAAGTGATAACTTATGCCACCGAATTCACCTCAAGATGGAGGCAAATTGATTGGGGTCGAAGTTAAAGACTAATAATCAAGTTCAAGTGCTATGGTCGATTTGGGTAACTGCTTTGTAATACAAGGTTAGGGCGGTTTGGTTATGGGTGGTGTTTGGAGATGCAAATGGTAAGGAATTATTGGTGGATTAGGGAGGAATTAGGATGAATGGGGGATTAAGGATAATTGTGGAGAATGTATGGGGATTTAGAATGGTTGAACGAAAGTTTGGAATAATGAGACGGGGGTTTAAAATGGTCAAATGGAGGTTTTTGGAGGTTTAGAGTGACAAAACGGAGGCTTGGGATGATAAGATAATGGTTGAAAATGGTTAAATGATGGTTTAGAGGCTAGATGGGTCCAAATGGGGTGATTTCGGGTGTTTAGGAAGGCATATTCGCCCTTTTACAACAAACCAGGGGCGTAGTTGCACTTTTACAGTAAAAACAAGGGTGTAATTGTACTTCTATAGTAAAATAGGGGCGTAATTGCACTTCTGCAGTAAAAACAGGGGCGTAATTGCACTTCTGCAGTAAAACAGGGGCGTAATTGCACTTCTGCAGTAAAACAGAGGCTTGGTTTGATGCAAATGACTATGGCAAGGAATTTAAAATGATAATGATAAGGCCAAATTGTCAAAAGTTCACTGGTTTCTCACAAGAAAACACTCTCAAGCAAATACAACCCTACGATTAGTGTCAAGGGTATGGCCAAAGTGGTCTTAATCTAGGATACACAAGGTATCTAGGGAGTCCTCGATATACTCTCGGTACGTGAGGCACAACCGTGAACACTAGCTCGTCACAAGCGTGAGTCGGGAACCCCAGTGAGATACTGAAGGGCTCGAACCAACTCTTCACGTCTATCTAGGTATCACCCTAGCTTCGACGCTCCGCCAATTACGACGTGACTGGATTATGGTACAGCTTTCGCTCTCCCCCCTTTGTATACCCCGCCGGTACGCGTGGTTGGAATCATCCCTTGGGGTGATGAAATCCCCAAGCAGGTCCCACTATGAAGAAAGCACTAACCGCTTCCAACTACTCCCCAGGCTCACACGAAGTGCAAGGGGAAAGCGGAAACAAGATAATGCTCCCTTTGGGTAACACAAAAAGATAAGAACAGCAAGCAATAAATATTACTCCCTCTAATTAAGCTATGTTCTTAGATTAATGCAGACAACAAGGATAATTTCAAAAAATATTGAGCAAATGGATAGCCCTACAAACAAATATTAGATATTTTATCCCGCTTTCTCCATCAACTTCTCAAGAATATGCTGCAAAAAGTTAGCAAAAAATACATGTATGCCTGCAAGAACAATGTTAATGAGAGAAAAAGCAACTAAATCCGAAACCAAAATAATAATTTTACCTTCCAGGGGGCGCAGTCGCCCTTCTGCAACAAAACGGGGGCGTAGTTGCACTTCTGCAGTAAAACAGGAGGGTGCAATTGCACTTCTACAGTGACTAGGAGGGCGCAATTGCACTTCTGCAGTGAACAGGAGGGCACAATTGCACTTCTGCAGTGACCAAGAGGGCGCAATTACACTTCTGCAGTAAAATGTTAGCAAAAAAAATTAAAATTTCAGCCCAGGTGGGTGCACACGCACTTCTGCAGAAAAATGTTAGTAAAAATTGAAATTTCAGCCCAGGTGGGCGCACACGCCCTTCTATAGAAAAGTGAGTAAAAATTGAAATTTCAGCCCAGGTGGTCGCACATGCACTTCTGCAGAAAAGTGTTAGTAAAAACTGAAATTTCAGCCCAGGTGGGCGCACACGCACTTCTGTAGAAAATGTTAGTAAAAATTGAAATTTCAGCCCAGGTGGGCGCACATGCCCTTATGCAGAAAAGTGTTAGTAAAAATTGAAATTTCAGCCCAGGTGGGCGCACACGCACTTCTGCAGAAAAATGTTAGTAAAAATTAAAATTTCAGCCCAGGTAGGTGCACACGCCCTTCTGCAGAAAAGTGTTAGTAAAAATTGAAATTTCAGCCCAGGTGGGTGCACACGCACTTCTGCAGAAAAGTGTTAGTAAAAATTGAAATTTCAGCCTAGGTGGGCGCACACGCCCTTCTGCAGAAAAGTGTTAGTAAAAATTGAAATTTCAGCCTAGGTGGGCGCACACGCACTTCTGCAGAAAAGTGTTAGTAAAAATTAAAATTTCAGCCCAGGTGGGCGCACACGCCCTTCTGCAGTAAAACAGGGGCGTAATTGCACTTCTGCGGTGACAACAGGGGCGTAGTCGCCCTTCTGCGATGTGTTCATGTAAAAACCTCAACAACAGCAAACGTAAAGTATGGGAACCCGTTTGTGGGTCCCACCGAGCGTGCCAGAAATATATACCTTAGAATTTATCCTATTCTAGTGCATAAATAACTCAAAATACGAATGATAAAGAAAACAAAAGACACCTCAAGATTAGCCAAAAGAGAGTGACAAAACAATAAGAAAATAAATAACACAAGACACAAATGGTTTTACCTTCCTTGCTGTTGATGTCTCTTTAATTGGCCCTTGCTTGGAATGGTTTGTGTGCTCCTTAGATGATTCTTGATGTGGCTAAAATGGAAGATTTTACTATGTGCTTGGGTATGAATGCAAGTGAATGTAATTGAAGACTAGATGAGTGCACAAAATGGCAGCATGTAGTTGCAAAATGACTAAGTGTTGAAAATGCCCTTGAGGAGGGGGTATTTATAGGAGAATTTGAATTCTCTAGAGAATTCAACGGTCAAGATTGATCCAACAAGGTCAAGATGAAGGGCTATGGTGGGTTGAGAGCCCATAAGCCCTCACATCTTGACATGTGGAGGGTGAAGTGGCTAAGATGATACGAGATGGAGATGAGGTGTCAAAAAGGTACATGAGGTGGAAAAAGAACATGCACCTTGGGGAGTGAGGAGATTTCCACAAAAAGGGATTTCTTGTCCCTAAGTGGGAGTGAAAGGGACATTTGAGGAATTTTAGAATTCCTTAAAAATCTATATGGGAAAAGGAAAGGTGGTTGGGGATATAAATGTGAATTAAAAATTCACATTTCTAGGATGATCTAGAGGATAAAAAGTGGGCTCCAAAAAGGTGGGACTTGGTCACATGTGGAGATTGTGACAAGTCTAAGGTTCTAGAAGCCTTAGAAGAATGGAATGTGAATTAAAAATTCACATATAAAGGAGAGGAATCTAGGACAAATAAATGTGAATTAAAAATTCACATGGAAAAGGGGGTCAATGTCCAAAAAGAAAAAATGGAAGAATTGACCAAAAAGTGGTATTAAATTTAGCTAATAACCTTGGTTAAGGTTGTGCAAACATTGGATTAGGCTAATTAATGGAAGATTAGAGGTAAGTGGTAAATGTAGGAGGATGTGACACTAATATCTGATTAAGAGGATGCACATCATAATCATGAATTAATTAAATTAATTCGGATTAGGGCAAGGTTATGGAGGATGTGACAAGGAGAGAGAAAGTGGAGAATTTTAAATTGATTTTAAATCAAAAAAGGGGGAAAATGACTAAATTAAATAAATTAGCGTATTTATTAATTTAGAGAGGAATAAGATGAAAGATAAAGTATTAATTATTAAATTAAATACTTTACCGATACGAGACAAAAGGTGTAATATTAATTTAATTTAATAAATTAATATTAATACGATAGATGGAAAGGAAGTAAATTTAATCATATGGAAGTGATTAAATTTATATGTCTACACTTCTAACTACCCTTTTTATAGAAGTTCCCTTATTTTATTCTCTACCTCCTTATTGTTGACTTCTTCTTTTGTCCACATGACTATATCTCTTTTTATCTAGAATTTCTACCTTTATTTTCTATTTTTGATGTCATCCCTTCTTCTAGCACATGGCTTAAGGCTATATAAGAAAAAAATCAAAATTTTAATTGTCCCACCCACAAGCAAGTTTTTGGGTGTAAAGGGAAAGATAAAAAATGTGTTTTAATTTGAATCTACGAATGGTAGATCTAGACCTGCACAAACATGAGCACACAACATAATGTTAGTCAATTATACAAATCTAGACTAACATTCCCCATGCAATTCATTCAAATGTCAAGAACAAGAAACAAAACAAATTAAACCAAATGAAAGCTATCTAATCTTGCTCAAACACTCAAACTCTCAATCGCATGGGGGAATTGGTGCTATTTTGATGTGGAAAATATCCCTTTTCCAATTCGTTGTAAGCTTTGATGATGAACAATGGTGCTCCTTAATGAAATTTGCAATAACCTAGCTATGGTGATGAAAAACTATGAAAACTTGGATGAAGTGTTGATGAATTTTCTCAAAACCTGTGGATAATGACTTTTGCATAAATTTGTGGATCTAAAATCAATATGAGATCTCTCCATTTATAGGGAAGAAGGATGGAGGAATGAGCAAAAATGATGAATGTGGGACTAAACATAAGCCAATGGCATTGTGCCACTTGTCAACATGCTAGTGGAAGGAGGTAGAGCACATTTTGACGAATGTGCAAATAACTGCTATTAGGTGGATATTTGAAATTTGAAAGATGGCTTATGGAGGGAGATGTGGAAGAGGAGTTAATGCCACTTGGCTCAAGAAAAAAGACTTGTAAGAGGAATAAATGCGAAGTTGGAGGATAAGACCTTTGGGAGGGAGAATTCAAATTTGAAGAATATTCCAACTTGATGCCATTTTGAATGAAAATAGATGAATTTATAAATCAATTAAATTGATTTACTTGCACAAGTTGCAAAATCTGGAGGATTTGATGGATTAGAGTTAGTGTTAATCAAGATTTGATTAACTTAGATGGAGATTAGCTTGATTTGACACTTTGACTTAGATTTTTGGATTTATTTAGATCAAAATGAGAGGAATATGAATATTAGATTTAATTAAATAAATTTTGATTCATTTAATTAAAGGGGATGATATTAGAATTAATCAAATAAAGGTTAATTTATTTAATTAAAGGGAGATGACTTTAGAACTTAATTAAATAAAATGATTTATTGAATTAAAAGAAGATGATGATGAATTTAATCAAATAAAGATTATTCGATTAAATAGTTAGTAGAGAGATGATTTAGGGAGAACTAGTGTTAGTAAATCAGGATTGAGTTCACGATATCAATCAGTATAATTTACGTGTCTACAAAATCAACCCTTTTGTAGGTATCCTTTAGCCTTTCTAGTAGTCAAGCAAGGTCTAAAAATATCAAAACAAAACTAGAGGATTTAAATTTTCAATGACATGCTTATGGTTTTAGAATGCTAATTAGCTATTTGGAAGATAATCCTACAATACTTTACTAGGATCTAATCTTTGAATATGAGGAAGGATAATCAATTTTGAGCTCATTAAATTTTTAATCATACTGTCTAAAGGTTCTTGTAATTTTTTAAATTTTCAAGGAGCATTTTTTTTAAAGAAAGAGTGTTATAAGCATTGAATAGTTGATGAAGGTTTTATTTTGTCTCCCTAGGATCATTACCCCTTGAAAAATATTTGAATTTTGAAACTTTGAAGCATAAGGAAGATGTAGAAGATGATGATTATTTATGCTGAAGTATGTTAGATGCAAGCACTTTAACCTCATGATTCTTTAAGTGCTTGTGCACGTGTCTATAACATAAGTAAAGTTAATCAATTGTGCATTATTATTAATGATAGGAAGAAATATTTTAAGGGTCATTATTCTCTATCTCATGATGAAATTTCAATCTCTTTTTGCTCCCTATCTATGGGTTCTTCTCTAGGCTCACTATCAGAACTTTGTCTGTCACTAATAAAATCCACTTTTCCTAATTTTTTGGCTTGTAGGACTTGAATGATTGAATAAGTAATTAGATATTCAGTCCTTCTCAAATTCACTTCAAATATGTAACTTGCACACATGAAAGAGGGGGAAGGGTTGTGCTATATAGGGGCTTGCCTAAGTAAAACCCTGTTTTGGTATTTCTACCTCCACAATAGCTATGATGATATAAAAGAGAGATTAAACCCTTCTTCAGGAAGAGGCTAAATGATAAACAAGTGATAATGGTAAGTGCACAAGGATGGGGGGCCAAAAAGTGGCCACTCCACTTTTTGGTCCCAAAATAGAGAAAACCTGAGCGCATTATAATAAAATGTGCTCGTATTATGGGTTGGTAATGATCAAGCCTAGGATCGGTCTTTACCAAGCCATAATGCAAGTGCATTATAAAATTCTTGCGTTATGGTTTGAATTTCACAAAATGGGAATGCGCTATAATGCACTCACATTTTGTCTTGCATTGAAAAAATCTCTTTGTTTTTTCTTCCTCTTTCTCTTTCTACTTGTCATTCAATGAAATTTACATATGGACATTTACTTTCTTATACTTTAAGTTATATTTCATGTATATAGTTTTAGGATGTTTGAAAGTGCTTTTAGATCTCTAGGAGTTATAAGGAAAAATCTAGTTTTTGGAAGATCTTATAATTTTTTAGACAATCAAATTTCAATAATTGGCATGTCAAATTCTAGTAATTACAAGGATAAATTTTAGTAATCAAAAACTTGTATCATCTTTCTCTCTTTGTCTGTCTATCTTTCTATCTCACTCATTGTTTATCACTTATGATCTAGACCTCTCTCTCACTATCTCCATCCCTTTATTTGACTCTCTCCCTTAAGCTCAAGAACTACCTCTCCACGGATCGACTGATCCGCATGGATCTGATCCCGATTGTTCGACGGATCCGTGATCGACCGCAAGATCCTGCGTGATCGGCGTGATCGACGTCGATCTCCCGCAAGATGAAAATGCGGATGTCGATCCTGATTGATTTATCCGGATCTGACGCGCCGGATTTATTCGACGATCCGCAGACTGCCGGATTGATCCTGGCGATCCCTCTTCACTCCACCCTCCCTCCATCAATCCACACCCTTGCATCCTCCCTCCCCACCTCCCTCCCCACCGTTCACCCACTCCCTCCCCATCTACCCACCCTCACCCCTCACCCTTTGTCCCTTCCCTTCTTCTGATCTCCTCCATCTCTCACCTACTTCTCCATTCTCCTTCCCCTCTCCCCAGCAACAGAGGCAGAGATAAAACAGGAGAAAAGGAGAGGGAAGGAGGGAGTGAGCGAGAAAGATGGCATAGAGAGAGAGGGAGAAGGATGAAGGTGGGGAGATTGAGAGAGGAGGGAGGGAGAGGTAGAGATGGATAGAGAGTGAGGGAAGGAGAGAGAGGGGTAGGAGGGAGGGATAAGTAGGGAGGGAGAGAGAGGTCAGATAGATATGAGTAGAGAGAGTGGGGAGAGGAGGGAGGGAGAAGAGGGAGTGAGAGAGGTGAGATAGAGAGTAGAGAGAGTGAGAGAAGGACAAATAAGTAGAGAGGTAGTTCTTGAGATCAAGGGAAAGATAGTCAAATAAAGGGATGGAGATAATGAGAGAGATAAAGGTATATAGTATAAGGGATACATAATGAGTGAGATAGAGAGAGAGAAAGATGATACAAGTTATTGATTACTGAAATTTAACATCCTGATTACTAAAGTTTGACATGTTGATTACTAAAATTTGACTAAGTTTGAAAAATTATAAGATATTCCAAAAACTAAAATTTGCATTATAACTCGTAGACGTCCAAAACCACTCTCAAATATCCTAAAACTATATATATGAAATATAACATAAAGTAGACAAAAGTAAATGTCCATATGTAAATGCTTATTTCATTATATGGTTTTGCTAAATGACAATGAGAAAGAGGAATAAAAAGTAAAGAGAATTTTTTTTCACTACAATACAAAACATGAACGTGTTATAATGCACTTGCATTTTGTGAAAGTATTCATATAACATTCTCATATTTTATCAAAGCATTCAAATAAAGCGAGCACATTATAACAAACTCATGTTTTGTCTTGATTTGGAAATTTACAAGACTTTGGCTTGGATTTTCCTTGGGATTCCAACCTAAAGGCTTGGTGTGACTTTCTAATGTCCACAAACATGTTTTTCTAGATTGTGAAAAATTTAAAATAGTCTTGACCCCATCAGGTTTGCATGTGTTTCAAAGTCAAGTAAAAAAAAACACCATGGTAATGTTAAGCTCTCTCTTAGCTATCTAAACATGTAATTTTTTTTTCACATTTTGAGTATGTTAAGGTTTTCATCTTTAATTTCTTTTGTTTGTGTATCTAATTTTGATTAAAAACCAACATTTGGTATTTTTCACTTTATTTTTTAACTATTCATCAAAATTTCAAATAAATTAAATTTTTAGAAACTAGACTCCATTCTACACATATTCAATTTTTTTTTTTGATCAGTTTTCAAAACTTTAGGGGGGAGCACACTCAAATTTCTATTTTTGAAGATGTGTCCACTTTGAAAATTAGTAAAAATTATATATTCATTAAAAAATTAGCCAAAAAATTTGGGATGAACTGCATGGTGTTAGAAAAATTCTCATTGAAGTAATTTTTGAAATACTGAAAAAAAAATTAACATTTTAGGGGGGCCACACTAGACGCTATGTTATGTTTTTTTGAAAATACGGAACCAATTTGTGTGGCCCCCCTTTTTGAACCCCTTAATATTTACCATTTTCAAAAAAGTAGTTTAGAAAGTAGATTCAAAGCACTATGACTTTTGTTTTCATTGCATCTTAAAATTTTGAGTGTAACTTGTTGAACACCGAGGGGGGGGGGGGTAAATAAGTATTCTATTAAACTATTTAATCATAATCCATCCAATAATCAAAACATATCTAACTGCAATTATGAATTAAACCATGAAAGGAATCACAAGATCACATAACACATGAACACCAAGATTTTTATGTGGAAAACCCCAAAAGGGAAAAATCATGGTAAGGATTAGCTAACAACATATTAGAACCAGTTATAAGATATTGTAGACACTAAAAATTGTCCTAGGCCACCGAACTTTACTTTCTCCATTGATTCCCCTTTCACTCTTAATAATTAAATAATTTTAATTACTTAATTATTGTCTAATGTCATACGTCTTCTATTAATTAAATAATTTTAATTATTTAAGTAATTCATTTCTATCCTTTTATTTCCTCTTTTGATTAATTAAATAAATTTTATTTATTTAATTATTTATCACTTTCTACTATAATTAAATAGTTATTGTAATTATTTAATTATTCATTAGCCTTTTTTGTCATTTAATTAAATAAATTTTATTTATTTAATTGTCTACTAATTTGTCATTTTCTTTCCACTTTTGAATCAAATTATTATTTAATGAAAAAGTCAACCTATCACATGCCCTCTATAATTAAATAATGCTTTTATTATTTAATTATTCATTTCCCTCTCAAATTAAATAATTTTATAATTATTTGAATCTCTCTTACAACCTCTTTTTTTGTGCCAACCTCATTATCTATGTCAATCTTATCTCTTGACATCTCATTTAATTTCAGCCCTTGATTGAATTATTTTATAATTCAATATTAGCCATTCATTTCTTATCATTGCCCTAATTTTGTCCTAACCCTATTTCATACTACAACTTTCATTCTTGGCCATTGATTGACATATCTTATTGGCATTAAATCTCAACCCTTCATTGACATTTGCCTTTCTATAAAAGACACCTATCCTTGTCATTTAAAAAAAAAGCTAGTTCATGCACAAGTACATGTTGTTAGACAATTACTATCTTCAATATTTTGCTATCATAGACATTAGGCTACTATTGCATACTCAAATTTGAGGGATCCAAGTACATTCAAGAAAAATAGAGAAGGGAAATGGAGGTCAAGCAACCATGGCAAATGTAATATTTACTTTGTGTTTATGTTTCTTATGTTGGGTTGTTCTCTATTGTTGATTTAGGTCTTTATAGGTTTAGTTTTTTTGTTATTTTACCTTAACCTAAAATTTACCCTAGATTACATTGGTGAACCCAACGTGAAGCTAACCAGATCTTGTAGATTTTTTTAGAAATTTTAAAATTTTTAGGTCTGCACCGCAATCATAAGCTCAAACGATGCAATTGCAAAAGCTAGATCACTACAATCACCATCTAGAAAGTTGCAACTGTTCAAAATTCAAAAGCATCATTTGGGTTGCACTTATTTTCAATTTTTTTTCTATTATTCTTGGTTTTTATTTTTGTCATCTAACATCAGTATTGCATCATACTAGTATCTGGCTTTCTTGAATTCAGTTGCATTTTAATGTGTTGTGCAAGTATAGGTTCGTGTGATACAATTGATTAGGGATTCACCGCAACTGTTCAAGCTCAAGAACATCATTTGTTTGCATCCATTTTTAGATTTTTCTCTGGTTTTTGATTACTGGTTTCAAATTTTATCATCTAAGATTGTTATTGCATCACATTATTTTTGTTTTTTTTAGATTGTTCAGATTTTTTGTGTTTTTGCAGTTCCAAGTCTATTCGCCACAATTGTTGAGGGCTTTGATGCAATTGATACAAAATTCACCACATTCAAATGATGTAGTCGACATTCTAGAAACTACAGTCACCAGTTGCTACATTGAAACTATCAAAAGCACATGAGCCGCAAATGTTATTTACAGTGATGTAATTGCTTGTTTTCTAGAATCTTGTATTTTATTAGGAATTTCCAATTCTAATCTTTTGCATTCAGTAGTTTAGGATTTTTTCGGTACTGATATCTTATTTGTAGCATGTGGAACATGTAGAAAGGAGGCATTCTCATTTGATTTTTGTAACTTGTTTATCTTGTCTCATTTTTCAATTTCATTTAGTTATTCCACTCATTTTGACTTAAAATTAACCTTGCATTTACACTCATTTGGTTAAAATTTACAACTTGCATGATCTCACTCATGGGCTTAAAATGAATACTACTTGCATATTCACTCATTTGCCTTAAAATTTACAACTTGCATATCACATTTATTTGGGCTTAAAATTAACCTTGCATTCTACACTCATTGGATTTCAAATTAACAACTTTGCATCAAGTGTCTTTTCTCACATTTTGATTTAGGGACCTAAAATAAACCTTTATCTTCATTGTCTTGTGGTTTTTCATTTTGTTGTGAGGTGTGTATGCTCTTCTCTCACACCATTTGGTTATCTTGAGAATCAAAAAAATCTCTTAACATTTTCATTATCACCCACACATTTGGTTTTATTAAGGTTAATGAGCACCATGTGAGTGTGAGTCAAGTGTATTATTTATGCTCTCTCCTCACACCATTGAGTGATCTTGGAGATCAAAACCAATATAGTTATCTTTCTTTTGTTTTACCCTTAAAGGGGCCTACTAAGTGAGACACATTCATATAGAGAACTCCTTGGTGACTCCAACCATTTTTTCCCTTGGGCCGATATATAAAAGGATAAGATGAAATGTCAAGTCCTCATGCTATATAGGCCTTTAACATATAATGCTATTTAAAATGAGGAGGTACCTTTGCATATAAGTGCCACTAGTAGGAGTGGTTAAAGTCTTAAGTGGTTTTCTAGCTGCTCGCAAGGTGGCATGTCCTCGAGTTGTGACTAATAACCAAACTAGTTAGAATCCACCCTTTTGATTGAGTTTTGGTGATGGTCTTAGTGCAAGGGTGTAGCACCGCACCCTCAAGATTCTTACACCCAACATTTGGCTCCCTTGAGTGAGATAGGAATCCCTAGCTTAGAATAAGTTACTTGTTCAAACTTGTAAATTTCCATAGAGAAAGTGTTTGGGTCATCCTTCCATTCCAAGAGGCCTCTATCCATCCACTTTCATAGATAAAAGGTGATACATAACCCGAAAGGGTGTCCCTCCCTTACGTCAAAGAAGATTCCTAGAGTGGGTCTAAGAGTGTTGCCATTGGACATTGACCTTAGGGATAGATAAGTGTTTTATGTGTGTGATTTGTATTCGATTTATGCTTGACCCATGTAAATTTGAGGTGAATAACCTTCGAATATACACATTGTGAACACACCTTTTGACATTCAGACTAGCCCCAATTGTTTTCACTATTTACAGTGTTTTCCATTCATAATTCAGAAAAAATAGATCAAAATTGAGTCTACTCATGGACAAAACAAGTTGAAAATTATAACTACTAAAACTAGAAGACCACAATTGATTCCCAAAACACCGCATCTGATACTCAAAATGATGCAATTGCTAGTTGTTGAAATTTTTAGGGAAAATTGGAACAATCCACTTTTTGATCAATTCCTGAGTACAATCTTGTCATCTGATCAATAGACTTAAAAATTGTTAGGCATGTCATTCCATCCATTGCTTAATCTTTGCATTAGTTGCATTTTCCATAGGTCAAACTTTAGATCATCTCTTAGCTTGCATACACCTTGTTGTAGAATTTGGCTTTGGATTCAGACTTTAGAGCAATCCATAGTCACAAAATCAGATTTATCTTGACCTTATCCTTTCAATAAATTTAGTTCTTTTTCATCTTGGTTGGATCTTTAACTTACAAGGCTAGTTTAAGATCACCTTGTCAACTTGTCATCATTTCAGTCTTTGTCATCTTTGAGGTCTTGATAAATCAGATTTGTCACCTTAGCTATCTTAGTTTGGTTAGTGACCTTTCCTTAGGATTACCATAAGGTGCTTAGTTGTGATAACCTTAGTCATCATTTAAGGTCATATTACCATTCCCCTCTTCATCATCATTTCACATTTGCATAAAATCTTGCATGTACCTTAGTCTTAAATATACCATAGATTTTGACCTCATTGTGACATTATCTTATTGAAATATTGACTATTGTCACTTTGACTCTTTATCTTGGTATCATCATTAGACTTCCCTAATATCTTGAAAGATAAAAAAAATAGTTGCATACTTTAGAAATACCATAGATTTTTTGACCTCATTGTGACATTATCCTATTGACATCTTGACTATTGTCACTTTGACTCTAAATATTGGTTTATCATCATTTGGCATACCATTTATACCTTGAAAATTCCAAAAACATAGTTGCATAACCTTAGTCATAGTCATACCTTTGCATTGTAATACCTTAGACATCATATCACATTCACCCTCCCTTTTGCAAGTCTTTTATGGTTGAAACAAGAGCACAAACGAAAATAAAGGAAATAGACTTCACTAATGAGGATGACATCTTCAACCCCACTAGCAAAATGAGATTTGGATTTTCTTCCAATGAGTCACCAAACACACAAAACTCAAATCCTTTTACAAGGTTCACAAAACTAGATTGTTGGCAAAACAAGGACCTACAACTGAGAGGGGGGGTGAATCAGTTGTCACAAAAATTTAAACTTTTCAAAATTTACTTAACTTGGTATCAGATCTGATGAATAAGCAATTAACCAAAAACAATTAACACATCAGAGAGATAGAGAACCCCAAGATTTTATTTGCGTGGAAACCTTGTTAGGGGAAAAACCACGGTGGAGGTTAGTCCACAATATAATACCCTATTAAAAGTATAATGAGAAATAATGGGAATGCACATGCATTCAGGCACACTGCCTAGAGCTCACTGCTCAAATACAAAAGAGGACTCACTATCCAAAGAAAGGTTTGCATTAAAACCATCCAAATTGTGAACTGAGAAAATAGCTTCTACACAAGCCTGATTATAGTTCCAATTAAGCAAAAAAAAACCTTCTTCACTCTTCACTCAAACTTCTTCACACTTCGCTCAGTCTTCTTCTGTAACACCCCGTCGTGCGAACCCCAAAGGATAATTAAACAATAATCACAGCACAATTTTTTTTTTTAAAGAAGTAAACATAACATACATGTAATACACATTAAGTCATGAAATGAATTTCATTTAAACAGATTCACTAACACATACATCCCTTGGGGTACACGAGGAGTCATTACGAGACCTAGATCCACAAAATGACAATAAAGAATAAAACCAAAGATATAATTCATAACAAAGTAAACATTAACAAATGTATACATGATAATCATTGATGGGAAACCATTTGAGTACATAAATACAACATATGCATGATTAACTTAACACATTGAATAACAACTGCAAATAGCCACATAAGGTTTATTGTTACATTACAATACAATATTCAAGAAGTACAATGATACAAAAGTGTTTCCAAACATAAATAGAAACCATACACAAGATAACATGATATAATTAAATAGATGAATACAAAGTATTATAACTAGCTCCAAGACAAATACAACTCGGGGTCGCCGCAATAGCACCAAACCGCACCTCTCGATCCTTGACTGGGGACCCAATGGGGTGCTTAGCACGTTCCACCCGACCATGTGAGTCCGAAGACCCACCCCCCGTGCTAGGAGCTAACAAGAAAGAGACCTCAACCAAGATCATCCAAATAGGGAACCACGAGACTCAAAGCCATACAAAAGTATCATAAAACTCAAGAATTACAAAGACATAATCAACAACATCCAAGAGTCATTAAAATAACTTAAAATCATAAATCTCATCACATAAATCAAAGCAATGACTAGTAACAAGTAACCAAAGGATGAACATGAAACACTTCCAAATCAAACTGAATTAAGGAACATAACATAATTCCAAATTGCAATTAAACAATACAATAACATCATATCACAGTACCATAAGAGTACAAGGTCATAAGTCAAATATCAATGAGATTATACAAAACCACAAAGTACACCAAAGATGTATTAAGGCAATAATCACAAATCAATATAAATCCATATATCAACAATCTAAACCAACTCCCACAACCTACTTCCAGAGGAACACAATAAAGTAAAACACATGGGCAACTAGGGAAGAGTGTCATCACATAGTCCTACATGGGCTGTCCTGTGCTCTTCCTCCCAACTGGAGGCACTGGTCCATAGGGTGACTCATGCGGAGCCGTAGGCTCTCGTGAGGACGAGGCCACGACCTTGCCAACCACGGCCTTCAGCCTTCCATTAGTGGAAAGCACTAATGAAGATGAGGCATCCATTTTTAAAATCTTATAATGATATTACTACCCAACCCTCCTAAGTTAATTATTAGGTTTTCACTTGATTACTAACTCACTCGTGGGTTATCCTGTGCCCTTCCCCTTGGCGCCGGCCCCCACGAGGAGCCACTCTCCCTAGAGACCCAACAACATAAAAACCAAGAAACCAAGGGTTGTACAACATAACAAGAATATTAGATCACAACTGAGAAGCATGTGAGGCATTACCCATCTCGCTATAAATACATAATCAAAGTCTCAACAATTCCCGTACAACCCTTTTAAAATCATGAAACCAAAACACTTGCCAAATCAAGGGCACATAAAGAGAGAGAACATCAATTATCAATCATCTCAAGCCTCAGGAAGCCAAAAGAATGAAAACCCACAAACAAGGGTAAAATGAAGCAACACAAATTTTTCCCTAATAATTCCAACACAAGGATAAAATTTTCTCAAATATGAGAGTAACTCAGAAAAGCCATAAAAAGGAAAGATTCATCAAGACCCAACCACAAATCAACAATGGTGTCACCTCAATTAGGGAAACGCAAAAGAAAATCAACCTTTAAACAAAATCACTTAATAAAACCAAAAGCCAACAACTAGGTATTCCACGGGAGACCTCAATTGTCTCCTCACAAGAACCCCCTTATAGTGGTACGCAAATTACCTTCATAAAATCAACAACATAGAAATGACAACAATAATTGCAAGGCCACAAGAACTATTTTCAATTCCAATATAATGAGTGAAAAATAAAATCAACAACTCCATCCAGACTACCTAATCAACTTAGATACAAAATAAATCAAAAATTCAAGAAGATCAACTATCCACAACTCATAAACCAAAACACGAGTTTCCAATTACATTGCATCACAAATTAGATGACAAAGGATTCCTTGAATCAAAATTAATCTCCAAGGCATTCACACCAACACGGGAACATCCAAAAACAATCCTTCAACAACAGAGGTAAAAGCATGCATCCAAGCATCCAAGGGACCAAATTAGAGAACACCTTAATTACTCAACCACTCACAACTCCACAAAAACACTTGTATAATAAACAACAACCAAAAATTCAAATGAGAACAATATTCAATAACCAATCAATTAACAACCAGAACTAAATAACTTTACAACTTACCCATCTAAATTACTCAATTAACTAAAACAATTTATGATAACCATCACAAGTATTCTAAAAGACTTATCCATAAAGAGAACTTACAAATCAACCATTAAATGAATATAAAGGAAGTCAATTTTCAAAAGATTAAAAATCCCATTTCACCAATAAACTATCCAATTCAAGAATACCCTAATCAATCACTAATCATGCCCATACATTTAAATTCCCCCTTTCATTTATCAACATAATTGAAAACTACTTAATAATTGGGTAGTTAACTCATTATCATTTCATAACTACTTATGTTCAAAACATCATTTCCACTCTCCTTTCATCATACTAACTTAAGACTCACTTCCAGTATTCAAAGTAATTGCGTAAACCACTTAAGACCATTTGTTATACTTTAAAATGATAATAATAACAATACTCTAAATACTTAAACTACATATTAGAACTTACCACCTTAAAATCTTAAATCTATCTAAATAAATTTACACACATAAATACCTTTTAAAACCACTACGTATTTATATATTTTAATTCTTTTAAGGAGGGAATGTAAAAAGAGAATAGATCTGTTCTAAGAATCCGACAAGTCTACAAGACTCAACCTCATAAAAAAAAATAACTTGTTTAATTCCAAAATAAATTCCATAATAAATTCCATTCCCAAAATATTCATACTAAAACAAGAATAAAATAATTAATGCTGTCATATATTCATAAATTGACTTTTTACTAAATTATCCTCTTAAAGTTGTAATTTAAATAATCAATAACAAAAGAAACATATTTCCTTCTATTTTATTATTTCTACTATAACCAGATTTTGTTTATTTTTAACCATAAAAGAAACAGAATATTTACTGATAAAATTAAATGGTTACAACAACAGTTTAAACAGTACAATCTAAATAAATTAATAAGTATATATACAAATAAATAAATATATATATATATATATATATATATATACATACATATATATATATATATATATAAACATATATATATATATATACATATATATATATATTTACAATAGTAAATTTCACACAGCAAATAAAAATTGAAATTTGCGTTTTACCAAATTAATATATACAAATTTGAATGGGCATTTTAACCCATACCCAGGCACGGAATAAACGCCGCCCGGCCGTGGGCAGTCTACAGACTGCTTACGGCAGTCCTTCGGACTACCGTGGACAATCCGCAGACTATCACACGGTACCGGTGGCGGGGTGGTGGGTACGGCCGAGGCGAACCCCCACACAGCCAATATATATAATATCAACACATAAATCAATGAACAGTGCCGACGGAAATCAAATAACGAGTTTTTAATAAATTTTAATTTTCATTCAATATTTTAACATATAAATAAATATATGTGTATATATATTTATGGTTATATATATATATCTAATATATATATATGGTTATATATATATATCTAATATATATATATATACATATATATATATATCTAATATATATATACATATATATATATACAGGAATCTGAACATTTCGAAATCACTGTTCTCTAAACAGGAGAAATATTTTGTAACATACAGGCATATCGAGAATATCATCATAATCCCAAAAATTAATTGGAAGAAAATTGCTCATATATATATTTTTTTTTAAAAAAGAAGAGAAACGAAACACATAAATATTGCTCATTTCCAGATTTCAAATAAAATCTCTTTCCAATAAACAACAGCCCAGAATCCCCACATAAATTTCATTTTAATAAATAACAATCCCAATCCCCAGATCAATTTCCATTGATTAAACAATAAGCCAAAAGATTTCTTTCCACAAACTTTTGATTTCCAACCCTAAATAAAAATTTCATACACAGAGAAACAATTCCTATTTTAACAGAGAATAAATAATTAACAGAAAAGAACCTGGCGTCCTATGCTTGAAGAAGATTTGCAGAAGCTTAATCCCTCTCGCAGAACCAATTCCTCGCTGCCGATTGTTCCCAGCAACAGATTCCCCTAAATTCTCCTTCAAACCCAACCTTCTTCTTTTATGATTTCTCGAGCAAACAGAACAAGAATGCAGTGTTGAAAATAATTTTTCTCCAGAATTCCAACCACTCCCCTCAAACAAAGAAAATCCTTTATTAAAATCCATGCCCAGGAAACCCTTTCAATTTCCTCTTCCCGTGAATACCAGAAGTCACATCTCAAGAAAATAAATCGAAATAATTATTAATCCCTTTAATTCCTTTTGTTGCCTTTTCATGTATTTTCATTTCATTTTCTTTTATCATGCATTTGATTAAAAATTAAATAAATTTAAATCCACAAAATTGAACTTTTTTTTAATTTGAATATATATTCATTATCTCCACAATACATTATTAATTAATTACTTCCACATTAAAATAATTAAAATCGACCATTTGAAAAATTCAAAATAAATGTAATATTTTTACCACTACTACTAATATTTATCTATTGCTTTATTTATTTATTTTTCATATTCTCCAGTTCTCTTCGTCTTCCAAATGCTCTATAGGTGTAGTTTCATTTCTTGTTTTAAAAACACTTCAACTTCCTATCTCATTAACCATTTAAATTTCTTATTATAATAATTATCTTTCCAAGATTATTTTGTTCATAATTATTATTAACTTCAATATAAGACAACAATTTAAATCAATTTATCTAATAATATCACTTTTACTTTTAACGAATTAATTTAATTTGATCATTTGTTCTAAATCATTTGATTTTATTTAATTGATTATTATTTTAATTTCTAATTTATATTTTAAATAACTTTGCAAATCACTTATGATTTAATTAATTATTTAAACATGATTACTAACATATTATATTTTTCACACAATCAAAATAACACAGTAATCAATGAAGCACACACAAATACTGACACACAAGTCCAGAACAACCGACACGGAGGGGCATTACATCTTCACACTCTGCTCTACAATCGAATGATATTCACACATACACACATGGGAGCACATGGAGCTCACTTTACACCGATGAAACAATCGCTCTTATATATCCACAACAAGAGATTACATCAACAAATTAGTCGGCCAAAAAAATAAAACATGTTTACAATGTCGACCCAAATTTATAATTAAATTTTTAATGCGAATCCACCAAGGTCAGCCAAAACATAGTGGAGACCCAAATTAACAACTCCAACACAAAAATACTTCAATTAATCTCACCTCGAAGATCCACCACATGTTACACCCATCATGTCAGCCAAGAACATGAGAAACCGAACATACACAGAAAAAATCTTTGACCACGAGCACACCGATCAATGTGGATGTACCACAAAGATAGAGAACGATCTAGAAACATCCAAGAACACCAAAAAACAATAGAGAAACATCCACAACAACTAGAATTACTAGAATCACACAAACTTCAATCACGAACACTAACAGAGACCACATAAAGATTGTTAGACCACAACACGATCAAATCTTCACGCAGACCTCTGAATCTTCTGGTAGATGATCTAGATACTCTCAAACATAAACCCTTTATTCCGCAACAACTAATCTTCAACATACATAACAAGATGCCTTCATGACCTTCGCAGTTCCACTGGGAACCCGAAACACTTCCTTTTACAAATTTGTCAATATCCTCGACATATGCAACCTTCAATACACCAAATGCTAATAGTGTTGACATCAATGACAACCACATATCAACAACACATCCACAACATCCAACAATCTCCCCCTTTGGCATTGATGGAAACACATAATGTGAAAAATACCATCAACCCAACACATTTTCTTCTCCTTAGATTCTGACTCTTCTTCTCAACTACTCTTCTCCCACAAGGCTCTTCTCCTCAGAAGATTTTTCACATTGCATTTCTCCCCCTTTGACATCAATGGGAAAGGTAACCATGACCTTTCCATATACATGCTCTGAACCACATATATGCACATCTGACTACTCCCCCTGAGTAGTAGCCACGAAAACATCAATCCAGATCAGAATATAGCAATGAAGCTCACGAATTGATGCAAGTAAATGCATCTTTTAGTTCTTATTAGGAGGGGTAATCACCCCTAGCATTCCTCTGAGATACTCAAAAGTATCCTTTGGAAATGTCTTAGTAAAGATGTCTTCAATCTATTCTTTGGTAGGCACATACTCCAATCTGACTTCTTTCTCATTCACTTTCTCCCTCAAGAAGTGAAACTTGATTGATATATGTTTAGTCTTAGAGTGTAGCACCAAATTCCTTGAAATATTTATTGTATTTGAATTGTCACAGTATATGGCAATAGGCTCTTCATATATCACCCTGATATCTTTCAACATCTGTTTCATCCACATCACTTGAGTACAATTATTTGCAACAACAATATATTTTACTTTAGCAGTAGATAGAGAAATGGAATTCTTGTTTTTGCTCAACCAGGACACTAGCTTCTTCCCTAGGAAGAAAGCACCACCGCTAGTACTTTTCCTATCATCTACATCTCCAACCCAATCCGCATCAGTATATGCACTCAAAGTGAGATCATCATCCTTTGGATACCAAAGTCCAAAGTCAACTGTTCCTTTCAAATATCTGAAGATTCTCTTAACAACAGTCACATGACACTCTTTTGGATTAGCCTAGAATCTAGCAACCATACATACAACATTCATAATAGCTGGTCTAGTCTGGGTTAAATAGAGAAATCCACCGATCATTGACCTGTATCTAGTTTGATTCACCTTAGGAGAATGATCATTCTATGTTCACTTGCATCCGGTCACCATGGGAGTACCAATAGGATTTGATTCTTCCATCCCAAATTTCTTCAGTAGCTCTCTCATATATTTGGACTGAGATATGAAAATTCCCTTGTCTAACTGGGTAACTTGCAATCCTAGAAAGAACTTCATCTCTCCAATCATACTCATCTCAAATTCACCCTTCATCTCATCAGAAAAATTCATACATAGATTATCATCTCCTCCAAAAATGATGTCATCAACAAAAAATTCTATAATTAACTCTTTATCATGATCCAATTTGAAATATAAGTTGCTATCAGTAGTACCTCTATTGAATCCAAGCTTCAGTAAGTATTTTTCCAATCTAGCATACCAGGCTCTAGGGGCTTGCTTAAGTCCATATAGAGCTTTCTTCAAGTGGAAAACCATATCTTCCTTGTAAGTCAGCTGAAATCCATCCATCTGTTCAATTTATACCTCTTCTTCCAGTTCTCTATTCAGAAATGTTGACTTCACATCCATTTTATAGACTTTATAGTTCTTATATGCAACATAAGCAAGAAATAATCTAACATCTTCAATTCTGGCAATAGGGGAAAAAGTTTCTTCAAAATCAACACCTTCCATTTGAGAATACCCTTTACATACCAGTCTTGCTTTATTCTAGACCACTTCACCTTGTTCATTCAACTTGTTCCGAAACACCCATTTAGTACCAATCACATTTTTGTCTTTAGGTCTGGGAACCAGTGTCCACGTGTCATTCTTTTCAATATGTGTTAGCTCTTCCTTCATAGCTTCCATCCAGTGTTCATCTTGGTAGGCTTCAGAGACATCTTTAGGTTCAATCTTGGAAATCAAGCAATACTCTTTTGCAATCCTTCTTCTAGTTTGTACACCTTTACTCTTATCTCCTATAATTTTATTTTCAGAATAATTTAGCTTTACATACCTTAGAGTTTTGGGACTTTCACGAGCTTCTAGTTCTTTTGATTTTTCTTCTGCACTTGCACTTGTCTGTGCTTCCTGACTTACTTGATTTACCAGAACGAATAGAGTTTGCTTTACTGGAACATATGGAATAATCTGAAGTTGGTTATGTATTTGAGAATTCTTCCCTTGGCTTGTATTGTCTTCATTTAAATCATAACCATAATATCTAGATGATTTGGCAAAGTCCTCATTAACTCTAACATTTGCACTCTCAACCATCTTTCTCAGTCTTCTGTTATAGAACCGATAAGCCTTGCTTTTAGTAGAGTAACCTAAAAATATTCCTTCATCGCTTCTTGCATCAAACTTTCCTATGTCATCATCTCTCTTGATATAACATTTTCTTCCAAATATCTTGAAATATTTAATAGTAGGCTTATAACCAAACCATAGCTCAAAAGGGGTCTTACCAGAATTACTATTAACATTTACCTAGTTTAAGGTATACACAACAATGCTTACAACTTCACTCCAATAGATATGGGGCACATTTCCTTCTATCATAATTGTTCTAGCAGCATCCAAAATTATTCTATTCTTTCTCTCTACAACTCCATTCTGTTGAGGGGTTCAGGGAGCAAATAACTATCTTCTAATTCCATGTTCTTCACAAAAAGAGTTGAACTCCCTGGAGGTGAACTCACCACCTCTATCAAATCTCAGGCATTTTATTTTCATACCTTTCTCATTCTCTACCATAGCCTTAAAATTTTTGAACTTTTCCAATGCTTCACATTTTTCTCTTAAGAAAGAAACCCATATCATTCTACAATAATCATCAATAATCAACATAAAGTACCTTTCTCCATGAATACTTCTGACTCTGGAGTGACCACATAGATCAATATGTACCAACTCCAACAAATCATTTGAATGAAACTATTTGCTCCAGAAGGAGACTCTAGTCTGTTTACCCATCTGAAACTCCTTACAAATTGTGTTAGCAGGCTTCACTAGCTTTCATCTACTTGAGCAATTAAACAACTTTCACTAGCAGTATTCAAGTGAAAAATATTACCTTCTGTCTTTCTACCTGTAGCAATCATATTGCCAGAACTTCCACATATCCTGCATCTTCCATCTTTGAATTGTAGATCATAGCCTTTTTCCACCATCTGTCCAACACTCAAAAGATTGTGCTTCAAACCTTCAACATAAAGAACATCATTAGTGTTATGCTTACCACCAAGACAAATAGAACCTCTGCCACGAATCACACCAGCATTGTTGTCTCCAAATCTTACAACACCACCATCATACTTCTCTAGAATTAAAAATTTGTTTTTATCACCAGTCATATGATGTGAGCATCCATTTTCAATAACCCACTCATCCTTTTCTTCAATTCAGGCTGCAAGAGCTTTCTCATCTTTAGCATATTTAGTAGCCACAAAACTATTTTCAATGGTAGCAATGAAAACCCATTCAACTTCATTTCCATTATCTCTATTAGACTCATCATCAGTCACTCCTTCTTCAACAAAGTAACATTTATTTTAGAATGTAGACTTGTTAGGCTTAGATCTAGGAACTCTTTCAGGACATCTTGATGCAAAATGACCTATTTTACTGCAAGAAAAACATTTAATAGGCAACACTCCTTCATACTTACCTTTTCCTCTTCATTCTTTCTTTACAATTAGTGCTTCCAATTCTTCTACCTCTCTTTCTTTATCTTCAAGTTGTTTTAGTTCTTCATCATACTTGGATATCTATTTGGAACATTCTCCCAGACCATATCTTTGCTTGTTACTTCTAGATACAATAGCCTTGAATGCAGATTCAGTCTTCGGAACAAATTCACCAAATTCACTTAATTCAAAAGTAGCAAGCTTACCAACCAGCGTGTCTCTTGTCATCTTTATTACTGATTTGAGCTCTTCAATAGCATAAGCCTTCACTTTGTAGGAGGGAGGCAAGGATCTAAGTATCTTAGCCACAATTTCATCCTCATCCAGAGAACCACTGGCACATCTAATACCCATCACTATTTCATTTACTCTTTGCATAAAAGAAGTGAAATTTTCAGCTTCACCCATCTTCAAATTCTCATACTTTCCTTTCAAACTCTGTAGCTTAGCCATCTTCACCTGTGCATCTCCTTCATACAAAGTTTCCAGATTTTTCCAAATCTCATGAGCTGTCTATAGACCTATCACATTTACCATCTTTGAATCTATCAGAGCACGCACCAAAGCTTCAATAACCTTGATATTATTTTCAGCTTCTTTGATCTCATCAGCAGTGGATGGACCATTCTGAGGAATAACATATGAATCTTTTGTAATCTTCCATAAGGCTTCACCAATACACCTTAGGTGACATTTCATCCTAACATTCCATAGCGAGTAGTTGTATGTTTCCATCTCAGATCACCTCAAGCTTTTAGGCTTCTTCAGAGAACCTGCTCTGATACCAATTGTTGGAAAAACAAGGACAACCAATTGAGAGGGGGGGTGGATCAATTGTCACAAAAATTTAAAATTTTCAAACTTTACTTAACTTAGTCTTAGATCTAATGAATAAGCAATTAACCAAAAATAATTAACACTTCAAAGAGATAGAGAACACCAAGATTTTTTTTACGTGGAAACCCTGTTAGGGGAAAAACCACGGTGGAGGTTGGTCCACAATATTATACCCTTTTAAAAGTATAATGAGAAATAATGGGAATGCACATGCATTCAAACACACTTCCTAGAGCTCATTGCTCAAATACAAAAGAGGACTCACTATCCAAAGAAAGGTTTGGATTAAAACTATCCAAATTGTGAACTAAAAAAATAGCTTCTACATAAGCCTTATTACAGTTCCAGTTAAGCACAAAAAAACCTTCTTCACTCTTCGCTCAAAATTCTTCACACTTCGCTCAGTCTTCTTCACACTCTGCTCTTGAATCAAATGATATTCACACATACACACATGGGAGCACACAAATCACACTTTACAATGATGAAACAATTGCTCTTATATATCCACAACAAGAGATTACATCAACAACTTAGTCGGCCAGAAAAATAAAACATGTTTACAATGTCGGCCCAAATTTACAATTAAATTTTTAATGCGAATCCACCAAGGTCAGCCACAACATAGTGGAGACCCAAATTAACAAATCCAACATGAAAAGAATTCAATTAATTTCACCTCGGAAATACACCACATGTTACACCCATCATGTCGGCCAACAACATGAGAAACCAAACATACAAAAAAAAAATATTTGACCATGAGCACACCGATCAATGTGGACGTACCACAAAGATAGAGTACAATCTAGAAACATCCAAGAACACCAAGAAACAACAAAGAAACATACACAACAACTAGAATTACTAGAATCACACAAACTTCACTTAGGAAAACTGACAGAGACCACAAAAATACTATCAGACCACAACACAATCAAATATTCACGCGGACCTTTGAAAATTCTGGTAGATGATCTAGATACTCTCAAACATAAACCCTTTAGTCCACAACAACTGATCTTCAACGTACAGAACAAGACGCCTTCATGACCTACGCAGTTCCACTGGGAACTTGTAACACTTCCTTTTACAATTTTCTCAATATCCTCGACATATACAACCTTCAATACACCAAATTCTAATAGTGTTGACATCAATGACAACCAAATATCAACAACACATCCACAACATCCAACATAGACATCCAAACACTATTGACTAAGGAAGACATTGAAGAAGTTTCCCAAAATCCTAGTGTGGCATGGTTAGTAGATGAAATAGTGGCACAAGACCCCGAAAGATTTTTAGTCAAAATTTTACATATTGGAGTATAAATACCCCATGGATTTGATGTTAATACACTTTGGCCATAATCACCACCAAACAAAAAAATTCAAGGACATAAAACATCTACCTCTAAAGGTTGCATCCCAAAAATGAATGTTTCCATGCCTTTAGGGATATTTACACAAGACTCCACCACAATCCATACATACTTATTTGGAACAAAACCAATGAAACAATCAATGACACAACCCATGACACAATCCATGACATGATCAATGTCACAACCTTTTAGCACCACATTCAATCTATTTGGAATATCTCATTCTATGGGTTCCTCCTCATCAAATCCTTTTGGCAAGAATAAGAGAACAAGGGTTCATGTTCGTGGACCTAAGAAACCAACAAACACATTGAACACCAACAGTTCCCAAGGTCCTAGTGCAAACATTCCTCAACAAAACACACTAGGCCCCTTCACACAATATGGTAACCAAAGTACCTAAGGTCAACACATTCCTAATCAATTCCAAATGCAATCCAATACCAACACCTCACACATTACTCACATTCCTCAAATCCCAACTCAAAATTTCACCTCACACATACCAAATCAAAATTTCACACCAGATGTCCAAAATCAAACCCCTTCATATACCCATAACATCCCAAATTAAAACATTCCAAGCACACCACATGTCAGCACCAATACATCAAACCAAAACATCAGATTGAGAAATATGAACATGGGTCCTTACCACAATGCAGTCAACAATTCCATACACACATCACTCACACCATATGATGTCCTAGCAAATCAAATGATAGCCTTGCAAAAACAAGTGGAAAACATGATGTTATAAAAAAAAAGACTTACTCTACACAAAAGTTATGTCCATACCCATTTGATGGGACATTATACATGCCTCCTTTTCCTCCTCATTATGTAATACCACAATTACCCAAATATAGAGGAAAACGAAATCCCATTGAGCATGTGAGATAATTCCACACAACATTGATTGACATTGCTTCTGAACATACATCTAATGAGACTATTTCCTAGGAGTCTCATAGGACAAGCATTAGAATGGTTCTCCCACCTACCTACAAGCATTCGATCTTGGGATGAACTAGCTGACAAGTTTATCACCCACTTTTCCTTTAACATTGAGAATGACATTACCATTGCTACCTTATGTCACACAAAATAAGAAGATGGTGAATCATTTATAATGTTCTTCCAAAGATGGAGGAGCTTGGCTAGCCATTGTCCTGTTAACATTCCTAAAAAATAAAAAAGATTATCATGTTCATCAAAAATTTGATAACATACCTCAAATTTCAATTGCAAGCCCATTGTTGCACAACATTCACCAGCCTTGTAGAAAAAGGCACCATCCTAGAAAAGGCCCTCATCACCAAAGGGGAACTCAAGACCTACAACAAGACACAAAATTCCTAAAACATTTCCAATGACAAGAACAAATATTGGGCCCACAACAAAATGCCACCAATGATGGAGTGGTCGATGCAAAGGAAATACACACTAGTCCTACACTCAAACTTAAAGGATCTAATACACCAAGAAACCCACCACATGTCCTTGACCAAACAATGAATTCCCTTCAAAACACTCCAGGACAAAGACCACAAAGACAATTTCCTACAAGACACAAGTATACTCCCTTAGGAGAGCCTATTGAATTAGTCCTCAAACAACTCTTGCAGTGTAAGGTCATTAAATTTACTGAGGTAAAGCCATATGATCTAGGGAAATTCAAACCTTCATGGTGGGATGATAATGCCTTTTGTGACTATCACCACACTAAAGGACATTCCACTTCATCATGCATACAATCAAAAGACATCATCCATGACCTCATGGAAAATGGTATCATAGAAGTTGATGGACAACAAAAGACCTCTAACAGTGACCATAAAGTCTTTGTGGATCCATTGCATTACCATGGAAAAGGAAAGGCCTCCAATTTAGGTTCTAAGGCCAATAATTCTGCCAACTATACCAATTTCAAATATGACTACACTACCATCCACCACATTCGAGCTGCAGATGATTATGTCAATACCATCACCATCAATAAGTTGTTGGAATGTTCCATAAATACCTATCAAACCAAAGTGACTGTACAAGGTTCTCCCCCAAAGCAACACCAAAAATATCAATATAACTTACTAGACCATTTGGGGAAAACACCCGCATAAATCTCCATCCTTGAGTTGTTGCATATATCACCCAAGCACAAGGCCATTCTTGACAAAGCTTTACAAGATACTCTTGTTCCCACTGACCTTGATGTCAATCATTTCTAGGAGATGGTGGGCTACATGGCTAATACTCATCATTTCACCTTCTCCGACCATGATTATTCAACCCAAAAGACCAATCATAATGACCACTTACACCTTGAAGTCTTCATCCATAAACAAAAATTCAGACGAGTCTTGGTAGACGATGGAGTAGGGTTACAAATCTGCACCTTCAAATTGGTTAAGGTATTAGGATTCTCTAAAGCATGTGTAGACACAACAAAGATTATTGTTATCAAAGCCTATGACAATATAGAATTTTCTTCCAAGGGTGTTATAACACTACCAATCAGAGTTGAACTCATTGTCATGGACACCACATTCCAAGTCTTGGACCTAGACCTTCCATATAATTTTCTCCTCGGCTAAACATGGATCCATGCCATGGAAGTAGTACCATCTACATACCGTCAATGCCTCAAGTATCCCCATGAAGGCACTAAAATTACAGTCGCTAGCGATCTTGATCCCTTTCAATATTGCATCAATCTAAGAGGGGCTACTCAATTTTAAGTGCCTGTCAATAAGGAAGCTTCACCTTCCACCTCGTCACATTACATTGATCAATCTTCATTAACTAAGTCATCCACCTGATTTACCACACCATCAAATACTAAGGTCCAAGTCCATGACATGGGATGTGGAGAATACCGTATGGATAGTTCACCTACATGCGACAATGATAATAATGCTAAAGGTGTTCATACCTCCAAAAATGATTTCAAGATGCTTCAAAAGGTACACGAACAAATGACTATGCTTGGATTGAGACTTTTTGGGATCCTGACGACACCTTTGTCTTTGTCATTCAAGATCATCCATCTCCATCTCATGACTCCTTCTCCATCATTCTATCTATTGAATTGTCACCTATCCATTCTCACCATCCTAGGCTAGGGTATGTACCCCTACTGTTGCCTCTACTAAGTCATCTTGCCAAACCATTAAGGATGTGCAAGCCTCCTTTGGTGTTAACAATACCAAAAAGGATAGTCCCAAAGACTCCATTGATTGCATCACCACTCTTCTTCATCTACCTAACATTCATGTCACTCCATCCACCTCAACCATCTCCCTCATGTCCAACTGCCTCATAGAAATTGATTAACTAGTCATATCTCAAGAAAATAACAAGGGTAAATCTCAAGAATCAAGGATGAAAATTCCCTGTTTAAAAGTAGATCACAAATCAAAAGACATAATGAAAAGAAAAGAAGATCAAAACAAGTCGTCTAGCCAAAACCAAAAGCTAGAGGACAAGTCAAAAAGTAAATTAAGCAAAAGTCGATCTCCAAGTATGCCTCTCCATCAAAAATCATTGGGGGAATCTATCAAGGAAAAATGACAAACAAACACTCCATTCAATTCGTCCATATTCACACATCCGTCATATCATTCCACCTCCATTAGCGATTTTTTTCAATGGACCTTTGACGACGACCCCTTGACGACGACCCCTTCACATACTCGTGCTCATTGGTCACCCAATCTCCTTTTCGTCTAAAGCCTGATGGCCCACATAGTGTGCACATTAAGGATCATATCATAGCCTCTTTCTTCTTCCACATCTATTGTCCTTGATACTTTCCACTTGCACTCCTCATCCAGATCAGGTCCTTTCATCCAACATGGTCATCCAAACAAGGTCAACACATTGTCACGACAGTCTATGGATTAGGGGCTTATCAGTTCTACACTTAGCTTCAGAGAGCCATGTCATAACCTAAAAAATTTAAAAAATAAATAAAAAAAAAATAGTAAAGAGAAATAATCCATCTAATAGTGAAAACCACTTTGGTGGCGCTTTGGATAAGTACCATGAGGAAAACCTCGCAAACATGCACCATGTGTAGTTGATCTTTGCTCCGTCATCTACCATCATTCCATTTGGATTTCCCTTTCATTCGTTACCAATCCATACTTTTCCCTTTCCTTGTCATCCATAATAATGCTTTGTTGTCCTTTCCATAACCTAGAACGATTGAAATTATGCGCCTTTTTGCCTTCCATCTCTACTCGCCATGAAACCTATCTCATTCCACTCCTAATAAATTGGTATTATACCCAACTGGGAGAAAACAATTGACCTATGTATTCATTGGATCCTACACTTGTTGTTGGAGGTCACTATCCCAAAAAAGACAAAAAAATCAAATATTCACAAAAAGACAAAAAAATCAAATATTCCTAAAAAATATGAAAAAAAATAAAAACATGTAAAAATCCAAAAACATCCAAATAACTTTCAAAAATCCCAAAAAACAAAGTCAAGGTTAGTCATGTCAGTCTAAGTCCATTCAAACTATGATGCCTTTATGTGTCTAACGTAGTCAAGGGCATCTATCGATGAGCCCCTGAGGCACTAGGTTATTCCTTTAGGGTTTGTCGAATAAAATTCAAATCATGATTCAGTCCTTTATCAATAAAACAAAGTCATGTCATGTCGAACTACGAGGTCTCTACACATTGTTGCATAGGCAAGGCCATCTAATGATGATCCCTCGAGGCCACCTAGGTCAGTCCTTTAGGGTTTGTTGAGTAGGTCATAATAAATCAAACATTGTCAAGTTAGACACAAGTGATCATCAAAGCTTTATCATAAATCATGAATCAATAATACAAGCAAGCCAACTAGTTTTCAAGTCAAATTAGAAATTTTTTAAAACAGTCAAACATCAAATCAGTCAAAAATTTATCTTATACAAGATGTATCCTTCCTTTCAATCAGACATTTTCATTCTTTTGTCATTTCCTTGTATAGGTGGTCACATGATTGAAACCAAACTTGACATCTTATACAACATGTTTCCTCTCCTAAAACCAAGCCTTGTCAAAAAATCAACTTGTCAGTAACCTAATCAATTAAATATTGGCAAAAAATTATTGGCAAACGCTCCGAATGGTTGTTAACTTTGTTGGGCTATTTTTTCCTATCTTTTTTATTTGTCTTTTTAGTTATGTTATTAGTTACCTCAAGGATGTCCCATAAAGGATTTAAAGGAGTGATGATGTCTCATGACATCTTTTTCTTTGACTGTTGTTTGCAGATTTTCTTGACAAAAAGATTGGGGAAACTTTTCCCTTAGTATGAATTAGGACATTCCTTGTCTACGACTATCTCTTCTTGCAAGTGGATGATCTTACACACCTTGGTATATATCATACCATGTTGTTTGTTTTCCACTTGTCACATTTTACCACCCAATGATGATTAATGAAAATCCTTGCATAAAAAATTATTCATCTTTTAAATTGTCTCAATTAATGCCATGCTAACATCCATATCTTCCACCCTGACATTTCTTCTATCCGCATCTTGACAGCATCCTATAACACACAAAAATATCCTGCATACATAATCATGTTAGGAAGAATTATCAATATCATTAACATAATAGGCATCATCATATAAGTTTATGTATATTGCATGAGAAAATATAAAAAACATAGATTTCATCCATATGGCACTATAATTTCATGACACAATATCCTTAGTTAATTACATATTAGCATGTCATTACATTCACATCACATTGTAATCATAATCCGTTATCATACAATACATCAAATTTGCATTATCTAAATATTGCATAACATTACATTCATATTCGCATCACATATCATAATAACATCATCATCATATAATTTTGCATCCATAATCCATTAAACATCAATCATAAGACATATCTATGAAATTCATAAGTAATCATCGCATTGCATCCATGAGGCATCATCACATTAACATCCATTCATCTAGCATATATATATCATATATACATATAAATTGCTCATCCATCATATTGCACTAACATTTAGCATCATAACATCATAACATAGGAATGCATATCATATAACTCGTCACTAAAATCATATCATATATATTGCTCAAAATGTGTCACAGTACAATGTCAAGATGTATCATATATATCCAAAAAATGGAACTTGCAGGCTTGATGGTGTGAATGCTTGGTCTAGACCTACTCTAACATGATCAAACAATCAAACATTAGTCATTAAACAAGTCTATAACAAAAATTCCCCATGAAATTCATTCAAACACAATGAACAAGAAACAAAGCAAAGTTAATCAAATGAAAGCTAATAAATCTTATTCAAATGCTCAAACCAACATCCCATGGGGGAATTGGTGCTTCTTTGATGTGGAAAGAAGCCCCTTCCCAATTCCTTTATGAACTTGATGATTATTGTGTGCTCCTTGATGAAATTGTCAATAACCTAGCTATGGATGGTGAAATCTATGAAAACTTGGATGAAAATGGTGGATGATCTTGCTCAAATTTGTAGATAGTAACCTTGCATGAAGTTGTGGATCCCAAATCAATAGAGAAGTCCTCTATTTATAGGAAAGAAGGATGGAGAAATGAGAAATAGGAAGAATGTGGGATTAAACTTGAACCAATGGCATTGTACCACTTGTCAACATGCTATTGAAGAGAGGTGGAGCACATTTTGAACAATGTGCAAGTTAATGCATATTGGTGGAGTTTGAAATTCAAAAGATGGCTTGTGGAGGAAGAGTTGTAAGATGAGTTAATGCCAAGTTGGCTCAAGAAAAAGGACATGTAAGAGCCATAAATGCCATGTTGGAGGACAAAGTCCTTTGGGAGGGAGATTTCAAATTGATGGAATATTCCAAAGAGATGTCGTATTTGAATAAAAATAGAGGAATTAATAAATCAAATAAATTGATTTATACGTGCAAGTTGCAAAAGCTAGAGGACTTGAGGATTAGAATTAGGAGTTAATTAGGATTTAATTAACTTAGGTGGAATTAGTTGATATGACATTTGATTTAGAATTTTGGATTTATTTAAATCAAATGAGAGGGTATTTGAGAGATTAGTAATTTAACTAAATAAATTTGATTTATTCAATTAAATGAAGAACATTAGATTTAATCAAATAAAGTTGATTTATTTTATTAAGAGAGGTGACTTTAGGATTTAATTAAATAAAATGATGTATTTGATCAAAGAGGAACATTAGGATTTAATTAAATAAAATGATTTATTTAATTAAAAGAGGATTTATGATTTAATCAAATAAAGTTGATTTATTTAATTAAAAGAGGAATCTTGAAGAATTAATTAAATAAGGATTATTCAATTAATTGGTTAGTAAAGAAGTGATTTAGGAAGAATTGATGTTAGTGAACCAGGATCGAGTGTACTATATCAATCAAGATAATTTGAGTGTCTACAGATGGTAAAAAAATATAAAGTGTCCTGATATAATGTCAAAATATGCTCTAACTTGAGCTACCATGCTCCCTAGAAGGTGATTGTTGTCGTGACCTTGAGGACCCGTGCTTTGAGGATGGCCTATCATATGGCCCTGACCGTGTCAATCTAGACACACCTCCACTACTCTGTGACCTACTATGGGACCGTGTGCTATGAGACCTACCACTGCTCAAGGCCTTTGATGTACTCGGTGCTCTCCACTCAGGAGGTACCTAGGCCTCATACAAATCCCTATAGTACTACTCTCTCCTACTGGACCTGGAAATCTCTCTTGTCATATCTATCATCATCTCATTGCAAGTAGCGATGAAGTTTATGATCCGCTGTTCTTCCTACTATCTCCCAATCACCACTTCATCCCTCTCTATTTGTAATTCCCCCACCTCTGCCTCCAGTACTTGAATCCTAGTTGTGGCTTGATTTGGTTGTGCTTGTAAATCAGCTATCCTCTGATCAACTATGTCATCTCCCCCTCTGAGTGGCACCTCCTCCAGTCCCACCTCCACATCCAATCCCATGACAATCCTCTCTCGGAGGATCTGTTCAACCTCTACCATCACCTCCTCCTAGTTCATAGGTGACTTATTAGAACAATTTTCAAATTTTCAAATTTTTTTTGAAAATTTGTAATTTTTTTTTGAGGGGGCATAGGTCCACCCTGCTTACATCAGGGCATGTTTTGACTAAATTTCTTTGACACAATGTGATAAATTACATTATATCAAAGAGGGGCAAAATTTAGACACTAAAAATTGTCCTAGGCCAGTGAACTGTATTTTCTCCATTGATTCCCCTTTCTCCTAATAATTAAATAATTTTAATTACTTAATTATTGTCTAATGTCATAAGTCTTCTATTAATTAAATAATTTTAGTTATTTAATTAATTCATTTCTATCCTTTTATTTCTTTTTTTGATTAATTAAATAAATTTTATTTATTTATTTATTTATCACTTTTTGCTATAATTAAATAGTTATTTTAATTATTTAATGATTCATTAGCCTCTTCTATCATTAAATTAAATAAATTTTATTTATTTAATTGTCTACTAATTTATGATTTTCCTCCCACTTTTGAATTAAATTATTATTTAATAAAAAAGTCAACCTGTCACATGTCCTCTGTAATTAAATAATGCTTTTATTATTTAATTATTGATTTCCCTCTCAAATTAAATAATTTTTTAATTATTTGAATCTCTCCTATGACTTCTTTTTTTGTGCCAACCTCATTATCTGTGTCAATCTTATCTCTTGAAAAATCTCATTTAATTTTAACCTTTGATTGAATTATTTTATAATTCAATCTTAGCCATTCATTTCTTATCATTGCCCTAATTTTTCCCTAACCTTATTTCATACTACAACTTTCATTCTTGGCCATTGATTGACATATCTTATTGACATTAAATCTCAACCCTTCATTGAAGCATGATATCAATCAGGATAATTTGAACGTCTACATTTTGCCCCTCTTTGAAGCAATGTACTTGTGCATTGGTTGAAAGAATAATCTTGCCGATATCAATTTTTTTTTCTTTTTCGGATGCCCTATTGATGCCCTAGTGAGAAGAATTACGTTGGTATACTGCCCCCTCGAGAGATCGGATGGAAATTTGGATTTTTGGGGATTTCTCAAAAAAAGAGGACAAGTTGCCTGATGGTTCCAGAAAGGCTCCAGGATGCTGAAAATATGCCAAAACATGAAAAAAATGATTTGAAATGAGCTTTGATTGGGAAAAATGATGTCGGGGGCACCAAAGCCTAGTTTTACAGCTAAATTAGGGCAAAAAACCCTAATTTGCATGCATAAATAGCCTTGTAGGGGTCACTTTCCATTCATTTTTGCATTCACACCTTGAGAATTCCATTATTTTGAGCTCTGACCCTCCTGTATAATGGCACAAAGAGTGCTTCCCCAACACATTTTCGAGCGAGTCTGGATGTACTAGAGACCTCTAGGCATAGGACCAACAGTATGTGATCCTAACCCGACCTTGTCATTTGATTTTTAAGTGCATTTATTACATTTTGAAAGGTCAAAGTGTCCAACGTCGCTATATGGCGATGCTAAAAGTGCAAAGTCGGTGACGCTGAGGCTCAAATAGCACCACTATTGTGAATTACGATGCACGTCACAATTTGGCTTTAGGGTTTCAAACTACAAATGGTGATGCCGCATTCCAGTTTAGGTGTAGGGTTTCTAGGTCAAAGTGGCCCGTGAGTGTAAATAGCAACGCCACAACTTGGTTTGTATTTTGAAAGGGTCTAATATCACTATTTGGAGTTTTCAAATGGTGACGCCTTTGCAAATAGTGACACATTCGTTGTTTTTGTGTCAAAAACTCCAAACAAGGTCAGATTTTATTTTACAATTTTTGACACTGTGGCTTCATGAGTGCAGGAGGACAGAGAGCCTGAGTTTTCACACGAGCATCGACCCTCAGTGTTGAGCAGATCGAGTATTTTGCACAAGTTACGACAGGAGCACTTAGGGGAGATCGTCCTCTGGTACGTCGCTTATACGCCCACCGTCAAGACCCACCTAGTGATGATGACAGTGTTGGCTGAGAGGTGGCATAATGAGACCTCATCCTTTCACCTTCCCACTAGAAAGACTACTATTACATTGGGGGATGTTTGGTGCATTTTGCGGCTGCCAATTCATGACGAATGAGTTATTTATGACACAGATGGTAGTGGTGAGACATGCTTTTAGGTCCTAGAGGTCGAGGAGCTCACACTTTTTGAGGGTCAACTTGATTTGGATTACTACAAAGGTTGGGTGTCAATTTTTAGGCTGATCGTTGTTGTGATTATATGCAGGCTAGTGGCTCCAAATCGGCGAGGTCGATACTTCAGCTTGGGATGGGGCCTGGCCTGGGAGAGGATGTTGCACAGGAGGACCTTCTTTGCTTGGGGACCAGTGATGTTGGCCTCATTATACCATGATTTGCATGATTTTTCCTACTACGACAGCCGAGTGATTGGCACCAACGTGACATTATTACATATCTGGGCCTGGGAGCACATTATTGTTCTTCGACTGATGGTCACTATGGTCGATGTAGAGCCTGATGATCCGACAGTTTAGAGGTATAGGGGTGGAATTACCTTGAGACACACAGGACGACTAGGTCTAAATCATTGGCACAGAGTTATAGATGAGATGACTATATTTACCTGGATGCCCTAGTTACATATGCCTACCTGGTACAATGACACGTAGCAGTTTTTCTATGCCTAACAGGATCAATTGATGTAGGGGTACGAGCACACTATGATAGAGCGCTACCTGCCCAATAAGGTAGCCCGACAGTTCAAAGATGTTCAAGACTGGCCTAATGATCAGTATGTGACCATCTTTGCCCAAACATCTAGAGAGACTACATGGGGATGAACGATCTCAACGTTCGATGCAGTTGATAGCTTTAGGAAATTACTGGGTAGGCCATGGGCCTATGCGTAGGGGTAGGTAGATTCAGGAACTACACGTGCCTATGATGATTGGTTTAAACCCCCATTGCAGCTTACAGTTCTAGGGGTAGCACTTCCATGGAGATCTTGAGGTAGGACAACCAGGAGGGCATAGGCAAGATAGGTTCCTGGAGCACCTGGAGGAGGTGGGCCACCTCCCCACTAGCCAGATCAACAGAGGGGCTAGAGGGACTGGTAGAGGGATGCCCCGAGAGATCAACAAAGAGACCAACAGCCCCCACAACCACCTCAACCACTATAGCTAGACCCACAGGATTCCTAGATACAACAGTTATAGAGGTAGATTCAGGGGCTATAGGCACAACTACAAACTATTACAATAGAGAGGGACCAGGCTAGATAGTAGGTCTAGGCCGTCACCATAGAGAGATTAGAAGCACTAGCAGAGGCAAGCGATAGAGTTGCATCTGGCCAAGGAGGTCGGCCAGAGGAAACAACTAGAGAGCATGGATGCTTTGTCCCAGGGGAGGAAAATACTTGCGCGGATGTACCACGATGCCAGTCGAGAGGCCGAGTATTATAGATTTAATTATCGAAAGGCTGTACCTTTGGCTACTTGGGTGCCAGATTATTCCCAGCAGACAAGGATGAGACAGGTAGAGGACTAGCTAGAGAGGCATCTAGGTGAGGGGAGCAGACATCAGGGCTAGCTACCACACATAGTTTTTGATCAGCAACATCCAATTCTTTTTGAGATCCACAGGCTCCATTTTTGATAGCCCTGTGGGCATTGTATCTTGACTGATATACATACACATGACTCTGATTTGTACCATGACAGTGATACTTTTTTTTGATATGATATGATCGATTTATTATGCGATGTGTCTACTTTATTTATGCTTTATGGATGGATGTATTTGATATCCTTTATGCGACGTGATTCTATATGATATGATGCGATGCATGATTATGTAGATGTTCATGGATGTTATGGATGCATTTCTTTTTTGTATTATTTCTATGCACTTTTATGATAATGATGTGTGGAGTATGGATGCAAATGTTTATGATATGCAAATGATTTTTAATATGCTTAGACTAACAGATCTATCTTATGCCCCTAATGGATGATGTGATGCGTTATGATTATGAGATGTATGGGATGTTATTATATTCTTTTTTTTCTTTTTCAATATATTTTCTATGATGATGCATGTATGGATGTTATGATGATGCCTATATGATTATGCAATGGATGCAAATGTATGATTTATGAGATGCTTAGAATAACCATTCTATATTATGATGCAAATGATGGAAATGCAATGCATGTGAAAAGATCAATGTTTCCTATTATATATGATATGAATGATATACAACATACTGATGGTCTATGGATGCAGGATGGATGCATTGGTGATGTTTTGATTAACTATCATGATACCATGTTAGTGTGGAGAGAAGAAAGAAGAAATGAGATGATGACAAGAGGATCCAACAAGTCCATGATATACAATACTTTATTAGAAATAACGATGATGGGATGATGTATTGCTTATCAGGATTTGGGTTTTTTAGAAGGGTTTACTTACCTTATGTTTGATAACACACATAGGAATGATGCATCAAGGTATAAATAAACAGGATGGCGTTGTGTCTAGTGTGATGGACTTTGAATCGACAATCATATAGGAGTATTTATGTTCACACTTGGCATATGAAACCTTATATAAAATGTAGTTTAGATATTCCAAAAATCTCAGACCAAAACATAGAAAGTCAAGCCTTCCTATGTGGTCAACAAGACACCTAAAACACCCTCCCTATAGACCAAACAAAGTAAGCATGACCAAAGTTATATTACAAGAATATCTAACAAGCACAATAGAAAAAAGATAATGATCGCTGCCCCATTCCTTTATCTCTAAATCCCTTTGTTTGGACATCATTGAGAGGTCATTGGAATGAGTGCAATAAAATAAGTTAAAAGACAAAGATCAAGTAAATAAACAAGCTAATGTTCTTCATACCTCTAGCCAAGACTAGAATACGGTGATGCTTGATGTTGATGTCCATCGTAGGAAGGATGCATCCTAAGACATGATGTTATCAGATGATTGTGAGATTGACTGGATGATGGGCTATTAATACCAAGAGTTAACCAACTTGTTTACCTACTGACCTAGACTTGAGACTTTGATGTTTGAGTTTCCACTTGTAACCTACTAGACTTGTTTCTGATTGTCGCACCAAAGGTTGAGGGTGACGATGATTTATTATGAGTGGAAGTTTATTGCGGGTGAAAGTGAGATGGGACGAATGGATTTTTTTATTTTTTTTCTTCAGATATTTGGATGTTTTTGGTGTTTTGAAATGTTTTGAGGTTATTTTTGGTATTTTTTGAGATGTTTTACAAATGCTTTGATTTTCAAAATTTCCAATATTTTGGTGTTTTATGAGATTTTGACTAGGAACCTAACCTAAAGACCTATCTTAGGGGCCTTGGGGGCTGATCAAAGATTAGCCTTGCCTATGTTATACATGTAGAGACCATGTAGTTCGACTGACACAAACTTGTTTATTGATGAGATGAATATGTTTTTCATTTTTTAAAAATTTTGACCTATTTTTTGGATTTTTGACATGTTTTGAATGTTTTTGGATTTTTTAATTTTTTGAATGTTTTTGGATTTTCTGATTTTATAAATGTTTTTGGATTTTCTAGTTTTAAGGAAGATTTCAAGAATATACATGAATCCAATCCAATGTAGGTATAAGAACATGCCCCTAGCGTGATGCAATATACTACTCTGATATAGGTAGGACAAACTGACCTTGGGAATGGGCCAATTAGTACTAGGAGAGATCATGATACGAACACAAGATCAAACTATGATGTAGACGTGAATGAGTGATGGATGGAGATATGGAAGTGTGATGGATTTCTGATGTAGAACGAGCCATAGAGATCATGGTGGATGGAAAGTGCTTATTTACATAGGGTGCTTGTTTGCCAAGTTTTCACCAAGGTACTTGCACAAAGCGCCACCAAAGTGGTTTTCACTAGAGGATGATTTTTTTTCTTTACTGTTTTCAATCCTTTTTTTTATATTTTTTTATTTTTGGACTTACACCTTGGAAATTTTAGGCATAATTTTTTTTTGAGATGGGAGCTATTCATAGGCTCTTGTAGAGGTTCACCTTTTGGTGTTGATAATTAATATTCTCCTGATTTGTAGCTCACTATGATGATGAAGGGTCCCAACTAATTGGGTTCAAACTTTCCCTTGTTGTCTGGATTTGGTACATTTTTTTGATTGTCCTTCAATATAAGCTCTCCGACTTGAAAGGTCTAACTACTGATCTTCTTGTTATAACTTTTCTTGAGATGATTTTGGTAGACCTAGAAATGGTTTAAGGCATCCATGTGCTACTCATCTTGTAGTTTCAGCTCGTTCAACTGTGACACTCGATATTCTTCATCTGTGATGAGATTTTGCAATGATATTCTTAAGGATGGGAGCTCAATCTTAATGGGAAGGATGTCAACTCAATCTCAATGGGAAGGATGGCTTCCAATCTGTAGACCAGGGAGAAAGGGGTTGCACCTGTTGGTGTGCGGATACTTGTTCAGTAGGCCCATAAGGCGGGATTCAGCTGTAGGTGCCAGTCACGATTATCATCATTGACTGTTTTCTTTAGGATTTTTGAGATGGTCTTATTGGTAGCTTTTGCTTGACCGTTACCTTGGGTGTAATATGGAGTGGAAAAGTGATGTTGGATATTGAAATTTTGGCATAGGTCTCGAACATCCTAGTTTTTGAAAGGTGTCCCATTATCTGAGATAATGGCTTGAGGGACACTATAGTGGCAAATTAGGTAGTTCAGGATGAATTTGGAAATCTACTTTCCTATGATATAGGTCATGGGAATGGCTTCTACCCACTTCGTGAAGTACTCCGTGGGGGTGATGATGAACTTATGTCCATTGGATGAGGTGGGTGTGATTTTTTCGATGAGATCGAGCCCCCATTGTGAAAAGGGCCA
>VDFB02368672.1:0-28428 GCA_007258455.2 Sequoia sempervirens | reverse complement strand
TCATCATTTTCTCTCAACATGGCATAAAAGTAGAATATTCCCTCAATTTTGAAAATGAAGACAAGCTGACTTGTCCCTTCCAACATTGCAATAAATTCTCTCTTTCATGTCCCCCTCTCAACATTTAATTCAAAAATTTAAATTTGAATCTCCCTCTCTTGGGCACAATTGCCAAAACTTGTACATTCCTCAACCTATCACAAGTTGAAAAGTGGTCTCTTCTCATTGGTCAAATAATTATTCCACATTGGCTCTATTTCTTTGTTTCTCCAATTTGAAAATCTATAAATGAAAGCTTCTATCTCTTCATCAACCTATCTACACTCTCATGGAAAGTTACCTTTAAACCAAGAACCACCTTTTCCCATCACCATTGCATTTGCATCATTTGAGTTTTAGCAAGGATTGGGAAAGGGTCATTTACACAATTGACACCAATCCAATATGGAATAGGTACATGCTATGCTTTTAGATGTCTTTTAATCCTTGTTATTGGTTACATTTTCTTAAGCATTTACATGTTATTTCATAGGAGCATTATGATAAGTTTGCATATAACTAACCCATGTTTGAGGTTTAAGTCATTTGTAGATTTTAGGTGCTTCAAGTACCATGATGAAAACCTAGAAAACAGGTGTTATGAGTAGAATAAATCATCTATGTGCACCATTTCAATTGGGAACATCTCATCCTATCCTCCATAATAAATCTAGATTTCCTTCCATCATAATCCATCCGATCCATCTTCATCCAAATCTCAAATTATCTTGATCTTGATGAAGGTTCAAGGTACACTTCAACCTTGCTTATGGAAAAATCTTGACATGGTCATTGATCTTGAGCCTATGTAGTCTCATGGTTTATATATATCACTATCTCAATTATCCTATCAGGAGATAATCCTTTGCACCCTTTGCATACCAATCCATCCATCATCTTGATCTATGCATCCATTCATGGAGTTCCAAACATTGCTAGAAACTAGGGTCGGTATTTTCATCTTTCTTTCAAATAAATCTTGATCCATGTGCTATATCTCACAATGTGATATTAACATCTTGATCTAGGTATCATTAAAAATATCTAAAAATATTCAAAATATCTCAAAAGCCAAAAACATTAAAACATCTCAAAATCCAAAAACATCCAAAACATCCAAAACATTTCAAAATCCAAAACCATCCAAAACATCTCAATATCCAAAAACATCGAAGACATTTCTTAAAATCTAAAAAACATCCAAAAAGGTTCAAAACTCAATAGAAAGGTCAAAACATCAAAATTTCCCAAAAATATTATCCAAGTCCAATAATCGAACTACAAAAATCCCTCTACGCTAGCTTACGTGAGGGTAAGGCTATCTCTCTCTGATGATCCATCGAGACCTAGGTCTGGCCCTTAGGTCCTCGTTTCTTCTTGGCTCAAGTAACGCTTTGGAAAAACTCCAAACATTCAAAAATTCAAAAAATCAAACACTGGAAAAATGCCAGCTACAAAACTCCAAAAATAGCCTCCAAACATTTCAAAATAATAAAAAAAACATAAAACATCAAAACATCTAAAAATAGCCCGAAACTCCATAAAAAAGGTCAAAAACATTAAAAAAATTGGAAAAAAAATCACCCATCCCATCTCACTTTCACTCGTAATAAACTATCACCCATAATAAATTAATTATCGCCTTCACCTTTGGTAACATAAACAAAAGTAAATACAATACTTATTGAAACAAAATAACTTTAAAATGCAAGATCCTAAGTCTTGGTCATTGTCAAACACATAGGGTAACCTCATCAATGGCTTATCAAACAATTAAAACCAAACAACATCCAATAACATGTCTTATCGATATATTTTTCCTACAATAAAAATCATCAATGTATATCACCCTAAAACAATAACTTCTGGAAAGAGATATGATAATATCCATGGTTTTGTCATTTTGATCTTTGCTTATGATTTATCTTGTTGTTCCATTGTATGGATCTCTCGATGATTTATACAAATTATTTAGAGAGAAAGGAATGGGACATTGATCATTGCTTTCATTTGTTGTGCTTGTTGGATATTCTTATAATATGACCTTGGTGAATACTTTCCTTGCATGTGCAAGAGTAGTCTCAAGTAAAATAATGGCTAGGACATATCAAGTTCTTCATACCTTTTATGATTAGTCTCCTTAATTTTATAGATTTATTCTTTCACATGATCAAACAAGGTTTTTGTATGTCATGTATGAACAAGGATACTCCTATCTATTTGTAGAGTCAAATTCCATGCATTAGATATAATGCTAGCCTGGTTCTTCATACCTTGGTGCATCATGTCTATTTTTTATATAAAAAATAAGGATTTCTATGATGAAACTAGACCTAATATAAAAATAAAAAGAAATATCATCTATATTTTATCTCATTACATATCCAATAAAACCTCGAATAATCACAGGTTTATTGGTATCTTGATAAATCTCAATAACATGCTAATCTATTATATCCATCTCATTCTTCTACTTCCATCCATGCTAACATTTCTATCTAGGTATCATGACATACAACAAAAATGATATAAATGCATTCATTCTACATCCAAAAATTGTCAACATACATCTCATGGAATACATCCTACATAATCATCACATACCATTTGAAAATACAAAAGAAATTATCCATATCATCCATAACGTTATATTTCATCCATCTTGCATCCATACATATCACATCATAATCATAATCATAAATAGACACATATATATACACATACATATCACATCATAATCATAATATGAGAAATAACCATCATCCCTCATAGAATCATATAATAAAATCTCATGATACATCTACATTCATCTGTACATCCATAATGCATCCATAAGCATAACACACATCACATAATATCATAAAACATGCAATAAGACAACACTAGATATCAATGCTACATCATCAATCATCTCATATATATATATATATATCTATAAATAAATGTCATGATACATATCAAAGTGTGTGATATGTACATCAATGATATACATGAGGCTATCCATATCTGATGAGTGTGTATACATCATATTTTTTTTTTTTTGCATCAAACATCTGAACAACCTTGTCGCGATCTCAATCTGAAAATTAGTTTTTCCATTTTATCTCTTGAGGGGGCAGCATACCAACATTATTTCATCTTCTAGGGCATGGTGGGGTATCAGGAAAAATAAATAAATAAATTTCTCCAAGCAGTATCAGTTCTTTGAAGCACTACAACAGGTACCTCACTTCAAAGAGGGGAAAAATGTAGACACCTAAAAATGTCTTGAGTATATCACACACATTGATTTCAATTATTAACACCATTTCTCTCATAATTCACCTATTTCATCTATTTAATTAAATAACATAAAATTATTTAGTTAAATTCACTTTATTTTGTTATTAGTTGGATAATTAGTTTTATTTGATTAAATTTCATTGAAGTATGGATTTTAACTTGGTCATTTGATTATTTAATTTCTTTAGTCTCATTCTTATTTGATTAATTGAGCTAACCATACGAAACATGGTAAGGCAATAATATCCCATTTATAATGACTACTATATGTTAACCATGTTGCTAGTGTTACACTCAAATGATGTCATTGTGAGATTCATTGGTTGCTAAGTTGGATTCTCTCAAGGTGTTGGTAAGGAAAATGGAGTGGGATGTAGGTTGGATTAAGGTTCTATGTTTGTGTGAAAGATTGGACAAGGGAGATGTTATGATGGAGGTATGAATAATCATGGATTGGGATGGTTAAAATGGTTTGATGAAAGGATGGGATTATGGAGCCATGCATAAATATCATGGTACTAAAGAAAATTAGGACCAAAAATTTAACAAATCATGTTATGTTTTGAAATTATATCTTTTGTTGTATATGTGGTGGATTTCAGATTTTTAAAATTAGGGACTTTCTAGCTTAGAATATCATAAATTTTAAGATTATTAGATGTTGGGAATTTGGATTTTAGATTGGGTATTTATATTGCCTTAATTTTCTTGACCCAAATTAATTTATTTATTTTTATCTTGCTAGATTTTTTCCTAGATATTTTGATTGCTTGGATGAGGGTTTGCAAAATTTTGGGGTTCAAGTGTATGTCAAATTTTTGAGATCTTGGGATTGTGGACCACCAAAGTTTGACTTTAAATTAATGGATTTTTTCTTTTAGGTCCTTATATTTTTAAGAATATATTTTGGAACCAAAAGGAACATTGGATGCTAGGATTTTTGGATATTAGCATATAGAATTTTTGTATTTAAAGTTACATAGGATTATCAATTTTTGTGTTACAAATAGATTTTTGGGCCTTTGTCCTTTGGATTTCTTGGGAGTTTTATTATTTGGGTGGGTTCCTTAGGATATGTTTATGTGTCCAAGTCTATTTCAAAGCCCATTTTAAGATCCCTTAGGGAAATATTTTCTTAAATTCCCATCTAGGTTGTGATATTTTCATCAGTATAAAATATGTTGAGGGGTGTGTACTTGATCACGGGAGCATCCGATGGGTAAGGGGCAATCTTGCATCACCCAAAAATAGTTAAATTTCAAGTTTCTCGGTTTTTAGATGTTTTTACATTTTGGATACCCTTTTCGTCATAATGAAATTCCTAATTTATTTTTATTTTCTATTCCTGGGTTGAAAGATATTGCAGTTTTAGTTTCCTGATTTCACCTGAAAATCTTCGAGTGAGATTTGAGGAACTTAGAGTTCCTGAAACGGCCCTGAAACTTGCTGAAATTGGCATAGCAATTTTGAGCGTGTTATTGACTTTGAGACCTTTCCAGCGGTTCAAAGCGGTTTGGGAATAGTCAGGATCAAAGTTATATGGCCACGGGAAGTTGGCGCACTTTCTAGAAGATACAATTGCAAATGCTCTTTTGAAATTTGAACTTCATGTTGTAAATTTTCGGCGCCAAACCGCCTAAACTCAAATTTGAATGTTGTTTTGGCTCCAAACTAAAGAGGAGCTCTATTTATGGGTGGGTTTCTAATTTTTGGGTAGCTTTTGGGGACAAGCTGCATATTGCGAAAGGGTTATTCTGTAGCTTTATGTAAGCTTGCATGTGTTGTAGAACTTGGGGATTTGAGATCCTACATGTAAGAAGCTCCATTTTCTGAATAATAAAATTATTCTCTTGTTTGTGGGTTATTTTCTAAGTCTCGGGCTATGCCTCATGATACTATTATTTGGTCCATGTTGATACATTTAGGTGGATGGATAATGTTGGTGATAGGAATGACATGATTAATAAAAGGGTTGGCGATGGAGATGATAAGGTTGATAAAATAGTTGGTGTAAGAAACATCTTTGTAGGAATAATAGAAGGGACTTATTGTGATGTTGGGAGAAATTACCCTAGCACTTGTGGGAGAATCATTAAAATCCTTACTACGCATATTATAGAATTCATATATGATGCTATATGATAATTTTTTCATAAACATGAATGGTTTTGAGGATTCCTTCTCCATGAAGACCCAATCCTTTTCCTTGATAGTTCATTATTCAACACATTCAAATTGTGATGGGATATATGTTACTTTAGAATCAAGATCATTATTCAACACATTCAATTTTAAATGAGATATATGTTACTTCAGAAACAAGATGTAAATCCATCATTAGATAGTTACGAGATTTTAGGATTTTTAAAATTTTTATTTGTGAGAAGATCAAACTAGACAAAGGTAGTTTATACGAATCGATAGGATATTTTTTGTCAGATGGGGTCAGTGGGGGATTTATAGGATTTATTGTGCTTGGATAGGATCAATGGGATTAATGTTGGCGCTTTTACCTTGAGTTGGTTGTCAACAAGTTTGATCATACATTAGATAAGGATATTGATGTATTATTGGGTTTTTACCTTGTGATGTGGATACACATCATTTAAGTTTGGTGTCTTCTTTGTTGATTATTTATTGGATGTTGTTACTTAATTTTTTTTGTTGATGGGTGGATTTTCTCTTTATTTAATATATTTATGGGTGGAGAATCTTTTGATTTTATGAGTTTTATGGATCTTGGATCTTATGAGTAGCATGATATGGGTGGATTTCATTTCTTGGCTTCTTTCATGGGTTGATTTATGGGAATGGAAATAATATCTTAGGCATTTTGGATAAGATCAACATGCTCATTCTTGGTATGGGTATAACATAACTCCTCAAATTCATGTATTTTTATTACGATTAATTTCTAGTAGCTCCCCCGGGTTAAATCCTTCATGGCTAGGTTGGGTTGATTTGATTGATTAAGTTGATTGGATTTGATGGATTGATTGGATTTTATATTAGAATTTGAAGGTTTGGATGATGAGTAATTATGAAAGGAGATAAGGTTACCAATTTCTTGTTTGAGGTTTGGTATTCATCAATCACATCTTGGTTTTGTAGTTAAGGACCTTCTTATGCTAGAATAGTTTCTTCTTGGTGAGGGTTAACACTTATGTCATTTATATTATGAGCTTAAATGGTTGGTAAATTAGTAACTATAGGGGTTTATGGATGGTTAGGTGGGTTATAATTTAGAGGGATTTATGGGTAATTAATGGATGAGGGATTGTAGGTTTAGATGGATGGTTTCGTGGAATAAGATTTATAAGGATGTAGGGGTATTTGTATGGAGGAGGTTCAATTGATGGATGGTTTGATGGTTGAGGATTTAGAATTTTGGAAGGGGTATTTTATGGATTAGGATTAGCCATGCTTGGATTTTGATTTGAAAGGCTTCCCTCATGTAAGTGTTTAAGGTTATAATTTTGGGGGATCTTATCTCCTAAGAGTATAAGGTACCTAACCATGTAATATTTATTTTTTAGTAGGACATGATATAATGGGGGTGTTTCCGTTTGTTACACTGGCGATTGTTGTTGCATCAAAAGATCGACCTATTAATGCCTGATACAATTACTAGATATATACAAGATCCATGGGAGGCGGTTAAGCCATGTCACAAACCCAAGCACCGTGCTACACCAAGGAGACTAAGGGATACACCATATTGCAACAATACCCCTAGTGCAAGTGAGGGGTTTGAACCCGTGACCTTGACTCTGATACCAATTGTTATATTGGTTGTTTTTGTTGCACCCAAATATCGACCTATTAGTGCCCGATACAACTGCCAAATATATACAAGATCCACGAGAGGTAGTTAAGCTATGTCATGGACCCAAGAGTCGCGTTGCACCAAGGAGACCAAGGGACACACCATCTTGCAACGTCATTTCCACAAAGATGATAGATGCCCTTAATTATTCATGATTATGAAATTAAGGCCATTGGAAATGTCTTTGAAGACAATATCATCAGAATTAACATTGGTATATTAATATTGATCTATAATACTATCATAATCATCATCAAAGGAATTTATGGATTGGTTGAAAAAGAGGATCATGATTTATTTCTTTGATTAGGCTAGAATTTTTGAAGGTTTGAATTAACTTTTTTGATGAGTTTAGTATAAGAAAGAAAATAATAAAGACAAGAAAACCCTATCTATTCAAGTGGGAGTATTTGGTTTTATAGGCTTACAAATATGCTTTGACCTTTTCATGACTAGTATGGCCTATTGATCTCAAGGTTCTAATCTTTTGATCCTCAGGATCAAATAAGGCATAAGAGGAGAAAATTCATGACCTCTTATTTTTCCAAAAGTGTAGTGTGGGTAACATTCAAGGATAACTACTTATTGATACATTAAAAATACCAAATAGGTGATTATTTCACTATGCTAGATTTGTATGAGGCTTACTAGGAGGATTCCTCAAAATACTTAAAGTTACATGAGGGAAAAATTCAAGAAATTGAGGTGTATTTATAATTTCTTCATGTGAGAGGGTAACCCACTCTCATCCCTCATTTAGAAAGCTATAAATTTTCTTGCTATCTTATCCTAAATGACAAATTAACCTCAAAGGGAAGAGTATTTTGATTCTCATCCCAATTTATATACCATATTGAAAATGAGAGTTTGGGTAAAAAATTGGTGATGAAATCCAAGACAAACCTACCTAACAAATAAAAATAAAGAAGGTTACACTCACTTTTGATCTCCAACATTTCCTAAGGTATGAGGAGAGATCATAGGAAAGGTTCCTTTGGGAGAGAAGTGAAAATGATTTCTATTGATGCTCAAGATGACCTTGTGGCATGAGAGGGGAGAATATGTAACCTATTCCATGAACACCCAAAACAAATGAAAGAAAAAATGACAGAATAATTTTTTAATTCTAAATAAAAGAAAGATGTGTGAAAGAGGTTCTATATTTAAATCTTTTATAAATGGACCCACAATCACCATAGGTTAGCAGTTTTTAAACATTATCTTCAAATCATGATATTTACTTAAAAAAAAAAAAGGTTAGCACAATAAGCAAAATTCAAACCAAGGTAAGTAAAAGGATAGCAAGAACTAAATATTGGAGTTATTCCAAATTTCTTGTATGTGGAAATTGTGAGTTTCAATAAAATGAGTTGTAGTAGTTGTTGAGAATATTGTTATAGAATAACAAAATTTTGCAGTTGTATTGAAATATGAAAATATACCAGTATAAAGTGAGGTATCTAAAATTGTATAAAAGATTATAGATTTTGATGGGAATATCGTAATGGGGATTTTATTGGAGAATGGTATTGTCTTTATCATAGCTCAAGAATAAATTAATATCCATATTAAAGTGGAAAACCATCACTATTCCTTTAAGTCATTTCAAAGGACTATCTCCTTGTGTTTGGATTCCTTATCATTTACGTAAATCTCTATAAGAATTGCATTGAGGTGGATGAGATCTTGCGTATAAGAGCTCATATTAATCCTTGGCCATTTTTTTTCCACACACCAATCTTGAATAGTTTTATAGAGAATGTGATTTGGACTGAAATTATGGGAGAAACCTATTCCATGTGTGCACAAGTTTGGAATTGCATTCACTTGATGACAATGTAGAATCACATAAAGTGTTGTTACTTTTAGCTAAAGAAGTGGAGGATCGGTAGTGATTCCTATTTATTCCATGAGCGCTCTCATCAAATTGTATACACATTCCTCATCTATATTATATATAAAATCCTCATGCATGTCAAGATATTCAAATGCCTTTATAAAAAGGTGCAAGAAATTAGTGGTAAATGTAGTTCTGTATCGCCAAGGTTTGGAGAGTGATTTCACAATGGAGGAAGTGTTTAGAAGAAACAAAATTTCTAAAGAATAAGAAAAGAATTGTGTAAAGGAAAAATCATAGGTAATTTGAAAGCTTTCAATATTTTAAGATATTTGTTGGCTTTTAATTAGAAACTTCTTATTAGTTATTTTAAGGTGTATATGTTAAGTTTTGTGTTGATCTTATAAGAACCAAATATAGTAGTGTTCCCAATCAAGTTATGGTGCATTATGAATGAAGTCCAACATTTTCAAAATTATTTTATCAAGGGGTGAATTATTAATTTATTAGAAAAATGGAGAAAAACAATGCATTCACCATTGATTTTTTTAAGGTAGATACTTCTACACTTGAAAATTCAAGCTCTAGTTAATTCTCATTGAAAAATATTAATGGAATGTTGTGAATGGGTACTATGTAACAAATCCATCAATTGTTGATGAGATTTCAAAGTGTACAACATAAGATCAATGGGAAATGAATTTGTTTGATCTTGGGATTTTAGATGCATACCTCCACAAAATTGATTTGTCAAAGACCTTGAATCAAGTATGGAATTATCATAATGCTTTATTTGGATCATAAGAATCAACTATAAATATAAGCCTAAAGAAAAAGTTATTTGGGTTGAAAATTATGGAAGGTGAGAATGTTGTCTAACATATCAATAAGTTCAGTTCTTTGATGAATCAACTAGCTAGGATAAAAGCTAATGTTAATGATGATGATGATGCAAAGGACATTTTATTAAATAACATGCCTTTTAGCTTTGGTAATATTGTGTTGACATTGGAAAAATAAGACGTTACTATAGAAGATATAATACTACTTGATTGATGAATGATCTAAGAAAAATGATTCAACTATATAGAGGAAATTACCATGTTTATAAAAACAAGCTTAATTGTTCCTCTATGTCTAATTATTCTACTTCAAAGGGAAACTAGCTCTCCAAGTATTGAATTTTGTAATACTATTACAAAAAATAGAACATAATTATGAATTATATTCAATGTTCCAAGGATTTCCTTAATAGAAAGATAAATATAGATAAGGAATTGGCTATGGAGAATGATGAAGAATGTACTTTTAAAGTAGCTATTATAGATCCTTTATGCAGTCGAAAACCAATAACTCCAGAATGGAGTCTTGATATTCACAACCAAACCAAATATCACCCACACAATACAAACCAACTTTACAAAGAGGAATAAAAAATATTTTATTGAAATAAAATCATTGATTTAAAAAGTCATCATCTCCTCAAGCACTCCAATTCTTCTTCAACATAAAACAAAATTCTCTGTTCTCATTTCTTGGAGACCTTAAGTGCATCTTTCCTTTTTTTTTTCTCTACTACAAATACATGAAAAATAGCAGACTTTTAAATCTGCAAAAACATTGCAAATATGACCTTTCATAGCCGTCCCCATTCATCTGCAAGTAACCTCTCCTCTATTCATTTTCTTCACAACTCCATCCAACTCTCTCTATCTTTAATAGTGTCTTGTTTGTAATCTTTGTTGCTAATTAAAAATGACTAATTTTTACTATTTTAACAACCTCTAAGATTAGACAAATGCCCCTTAATCTCCTACACTCTCTTCATTTCCCATTTCCTTTCTTTATTCAAAAAAAAAAAATGAAATTCCATAAAAAGATTAGAAAATGTATCTCATTTATTTCTAATGTTATTTTTATTTAATAAAATATTTATTGCAATTTTTTCTTTTGTTTTACATACCTAAAATGGATGGCTCCTTAACTCTTATTCCCTCCTCTTTGTTTTTAAGTTTGGAATTTTCTTTATATATATTTTTAAGAGGCATAAATCCTCATTAAAAGGAGGGCTTCAAAATAGTTTTTCAATCCCTCTTAGAAGGAAAAAAATAAAAACTATTATAAAATGTAATATCTTTTACCTCTAAAGATAAAGAAACTTGATTTCCCACTTTGAAACTATCAAGAATTCGATGAATTTTAATTTCATATCATTTGAGAATGGAATTTAATTTCTTATTATAGCTGCTCTATGCATTTAATTCCAAGAATTTTTAATATGAAAAAAAGGTCACCTTTTGAAAGCCTTAAGTTGTGCTAGTAGACTGATAATGAATTTTTGTATAGATATTTATCAAAAGATCATTTTCACCTAAAAAATTGTCAATATGTGCCAAATTATATTAATAATCTTCCCTCCAAGACATTTCACTCCATCCTTCAAAAATCTTGAGATTTTAAATTTTTCGTAAAATTATTTATATAAATTTCAGGCATTAAAATATCCAAAACATTGAAATATTTGACAACAAAACCTTTTCCACATTTTTCAAAATACATCTAAGATTGTCCCTGTATAATTTATTTTTCATGGATCTCACGTATTTCTAGAAATAATTGTTTTCAGAAAACTACCTACAGGGCCTTTGAAATAGTGAATTGGCAAAAAATTGAAAAATCACAATTTTGAACCAATTAAAGTCTTCTTGTTGTAAACAGATGCTTGAAAACACCAAAGAAAATCAAATCACACATAAAAATAAAAATGAGACAAAAATATTTTTTTGGTTGATTTTGATTGCACATGCACTTGAATGCTCCTACATCAGACATTTTGAGTAAAAATTTGTGAGCATGGGCTCACAAAATGGAGTTGAGTAGTAGAACTCCTTTCAGGTTGTAAGCAACCTTCAACATACCCCAATGTTGTAACTAGTACCTATACAAAAAAAATTCTTTTTCCTCCTTTTCCAACATTTGGATAGAACAAATCCTCTTGTCCTTTGCCAGTTTTGTTCACCAATCTTTTCTTCAATTGTGGATCCTTGTCCACCATAGCCTGACCTCTTCAATTTTTTTTTGAATTTTTTCTTTCACTTATGGGTTTCAACCCACTACAAACCATCCACCTTTGCCTAATAATTATTTCATATTATCCTCTTGTGGGATTTATCCATCCATACTTTGACCACCTCCACTAAACTCCTCTCTCATATTCTTCTTTTGTGGGAATTAATCCACCATAATCTAACCACCTCCACCAAAAATTTTCTTCCCATTCCTTACTCACCACTATACCCAAAAATATATTAATATCAATATTATGGAAATTAAATATTCTATAATCTCCTCATCTACACTTACCTCTTCTTCTTCACTCTTCTTTTTGCATGCCAACACATTCATCAATACTTTGTTGCACAATGATTTCCATCATGTTCATGATTTCTTATTTTATTCTCTCCACTCCTTTATCAAATCTTATCTATTTTACATTCAACTCGATGACTCCCATGAACCATCTTCCTACACCACACACATACAAATTAGTATAAACAATATTATACAAATTTGAAAAATTCTTGACTTCTCCTTTATCATCTTCTTATTCTCAAATCCCTCCATGTATGCATATTCACAATGTTGCTCCAATTTCTTCCATATATCCATGTCCTCCAAAGGACCATCCTCTATGTCAACCTCACTGTTCCTTGCTTCCACAACTTTTACTTCTCACTAGTCTCTATTGTAACGTCTTCTCTTCTTTTTATTATATCATCTTCAACATAATGGAATTTCACTCTTAAATCCCCATGTTATTTTTCCAATTGTTTCATGCCTTCCAAAATACATGCCCATGATACATTCTCCCTTTTCTCTTCTTCATCCTCTTGCTTGAGGATATTCTCTTTAGTACCAACTACATGACATTTTGTTGCATCTTCTTCTCTATTGTCTACATTCAAGATAATGTTAAAAATATCATGGAATTTATCTTCTTTCATATACATTTCCTTCATCTTCATATCACTTTCATCTAATATTTACCCTTCAATAAAGATATCTATCATTTTCATCTCTTTTTTCAATAAGAGATCTTCTTATTTACCATGTTATTAAAAAATAAGGGACCCTCAAGGTCAATAATTTTAGCTTCCAAATCTAATTTATTTTCTTCACTTCCTACAAACAAAATAGTATTAAAAACAATAGAGTTTTCAATAGTATCCTTCTCTTCCAATATATCATTATCTGCTATCTCTCTCATACCTTCAAAAAGACATATTTCAACTACAAACTCATTTTCTTCTTCCTTTACCTACATACACTCTTTCTCCCCTTTACCATTTATAAATTTTCAACTATTATTTTTTACCTCTATAAATTATGATATTAAATCACCTTCATTATTATTTTCTTTTTCATATTTCAACTTTCCATCCTCTTCCAAGATGATTTTCTTCTTTCTAGACCTCTTTATTTTATGAAAGATAGTCGATTCTTCTCCTTCTTTAGGATAACAATTTATCCTTTTTTCTTGTCATTCAACCACTCATTTCTACCATGCCACCTTCACGTAACCCCTTATTTTTAGATATTCAATTTTCTTGCATTTCTCAATCTCAATTGCATCTAACCTAGCCTAGACCCTTCCCAAGTCTTCATATATACTTTCTCTAAATCTTATTTCTTGCTCTTCTCTTCAACAAATAAAATTCTCAGAGGTCTTTTCATGACCTTTCTTATTCTCTTTTTCAAAGAAATTCTACTCACATTCCACAATCCATTGTCTATAATCTTTGCAACCTACACACACAAAATTTGTAGAGCCAATTCTCTTTGCAATAAAAAAATCTTCCTATAACAAACTCACTCACATGACTACCCTATACCCAATGAAGATCCTGGAAGATGCTCCTCTCAAAACCCCTTGTACCTAATCTCTCTCAATGGAGGAAGTTTTCCCACCTTTTAGATATCTTAATCTCTACTGGAGGACATCCAACACATCTCACATAAACTCGACCCTTTGTAGTTACAAAAAAAATAAAAATTTATTCACCTCTATTGAACACCCAAAATACTAAGAGGGGGGTGAATTAGTATTCCTTGAAATTCATTAACTTAAATGTGCATTTAAAGCATCTCAATGAACTTGTACAAATGGAAATAAAAAATTGAAGCATGCACCACAATAAACAACACAAGGACACTAGATTTACATGGAAAACCATTGAAAGGGAAAAACCATGGTGAGGATTAGCTCACAATATATCATAAATAGTTACAATACATTACCAGAGGCTCACTACTAGAAGGGCTCATTGCTTAAAGGACTCATTTTCTAGAAAATCGGAGGAATAATTTCCAAAGGAAGATCACTTTTTCTAAAATTACAAAAGATATAGAAAATGTTGACTGTCTAGAATACTGAGAGGGGGGTGTTGGTGTTTTTCCAATACACCTAAGGAATCTCTAAAGAGTCGCCAACTCCTATACTCAAGACCCATAAAATGAATGGTCGACTGACAAGATTCAATCGAAGACTGAAATCTTCTACACTTTAGGCTCTATGGGACCTAGGAGGGTGTTCCTAATGACATTTCACTTGACTATCTCAATGAATGACACATCAAGTCATAGATGGGTTCCTATGAGGGGTAAATAACGTAATTCACTTAAAGGTTGGATAATCTTTAAGCAAATAACTGTCAATTTACCAGGAACAAGGAAATATCTCACACATATGCCTCATGATAGGTAAATTTTAAGAAATTTGTGTTCTAACCCTGAATCCAGAATCTAGTATACTATTATTGTCATTCGAATGAAAAATAGCATGAAAAATAGACTAGTGTCTTCATCCATTGGGCAATGGAGTCACACATCTTACAATCAGTTATACATAAATTCTTTAAATCTGATAATTTTGGACTATTTTAATAAGGCTTTGAATTATGAAAACTCACCATACATAAAGCATCACTTCTTATCAAATCCTTATAAATTCTCACAAATTCATGGCCTCACTTAAGCATTTAATTGATTCCTTGAACCAAAGCAAAAATAAGAGCATGCATTCAAATAAAGTATTTGAAGATGAACAAAATATGCTTGATATTTCATTCAAAATTTGCAAGATGATTTATAGAGGAGAGTATATGCCTTATGCATGAAATTTGTTTCGATATCAGTAATTTATATAAGACTATTTAAGATTTACATATGCATAGCTCGAGATCCAAGACAATTCTACTATTCTATTTGTTGGTATTCCTCCTAATTTCTACCCTTTGCGTATACTAGACCTAAAGATTCAAAATACTAGAACCCATGCAAATGAGCCCCGAATTCCCTTTTATAACATAAGGGGGTAGACAAGCTTCCGACTTAAAATGCATACCACATTACAAAATTTCATTTTACTCGAATTTCAACTGCATTTCAAAATTCCCCACATGTTGATTTTGTAGTAACACGTTGAAATGGGGAAACCAAAATTGCAATAAACGCCAAAAGGGAAAAGTAAAGTGCCACAAAAATCTCCCTTATCCACCACGTAAGCAACAAATCCAATGTTCATATTGCCATGAAAGCACACAGTCAACATCACACACCTCAAAAATACCAACCACACGTGTAGGAAAAGAGCAACCACCACATAAATTATCAAACAACATAAAATTTTCCATCCTAGACACCACCTTTCATTGACCATAAGACTTACCACCACTAGCACCTAGTCCATAGTACATGCGCCCACTTCATGTCGTTGCGAGAGATGGAGAAGAAACCTTAACTCCCTCTTCATCGTTGTCCCTTTTTAGTGCAAAACCATCTTGCCCACTTGGAGTCTTGACAACCAAAGGTGGGATAGATAATACCTCCACTCTAGGGGAAAAAGCTCAGCCCAGGGTAGTGAGATACTAGCAATAGCCAGAGGCCGTCTCTATTTCACTGTTAGATAGGCTGTCCATGACGTCAATGGGTGAGTTCTGCCATCTGAAAGAACCACACCCATATCTCACCTTCCTGTAAGCTCCTGCAACAAATTGTGTCGGTCCTTTTCCTTTATCCTCTTTCATTCCAGTAGCAGGTCCCTGGAATTGCAATGTCCTACTACACCTTGAAGGAGCACTCATGGGATTGTTAACAGGAATCTTGTCCTCTATGACCGACACATGTTTTGGAACATCATTGCAGGGCCTCTACACATTTAGTTTGGATGACCTTCTAACTGGTCCTGTAGAGGAAACTGGTTTGCTCATATTCACTACACGATAGTTTCTCGATCGCACAATTGAAAAATACTCACTTGGCTCCAATTTAGAAAATTTCCAACTGCTAAGTGCAAATGACATAACTAGCAGTTATCCCATCCTGTATTTATCAAGTGACATGATGATAACAACCATCAATGCCCAGAGAAAACACACGCATGAAATGGTGGTGGTTAGTTGGTGTGCATATTATCACCATTTATTTCCCAAGTGCATGGAAATCTGCATATCATAATTCATGATTACCAACAATTAAGTCTCCACACACACGAAGATCAATTTGATCACTCATACAGAGAGCTTACCATAAATGCTCGCTAGTTGCAGAATTAAACAACTATCATGTGCCTATTTATCGATTTTGAATGTCGATCATTGATCTTTTGATGAGATGGTAGATCAAATGGCTCACATTGGGCTGACTAGGTTTGAATTCAAGTAGTGCTTCATTCATTCATCTTTTGGCCAATAGCGTCAATCCAAATCAAATGAAAACTCATCTATCAATAGGTTTCATCCATCCCAAAACTTGGTGGATTAATCCACGTGTCAGGATCTCGCTGCTCTCGTAGCCATTAACAAGCATTCACCTTTTCCTTGCAAGCCAATGGGGAATAGTAGAGATTGATTCCCGTACTTGATCTTCACTGTTGGCTTAGAACCATGGGTGGTGAGCCAAACAATGGAGACCAGGCCCCACATCTGTATAAGGACATGTGTCCTCATCTCGCTATCCCTGCACTGCACAACTGGCCAACATTTAACATTCGTAAGCTGGTGAGGTACGACCAGGATCTTTTCCCAAGATCTTGAATCCCTAAACTTGCACACACAAGAAGGTTAGCATTAAATATGGGGCCATTGTTAAGCCGATGATGATTTGACCCTCACGGATGAATGACTTAAGCTTAAGTCATGTGGGAAATATTAAAACCCGACTTTAGGAAGAAATGAAAGTTGATGACCAATTATATGACTGACACTCTCAACCAAAGGGGCCGATGGCTAAATGGATATGATGGCTCAAGGGATGACTTAGGAAACTGTCAATCGACAGGGCAAGTCAATGTGAAATTAGAACGACTGAGGGTTTTTCAAAGACAAAACTCTATCCAAACCATGGGGATAAGGGTTTAATGTGTAGACTAAATCCATGGGATCCTTAGAGATTAATTTTTTTTTAGGAAGCTCCATCAGGGGGGGTTGAATTAGTATTTCATAAAATCATTTAGATGTAAACCGCCCAATTATTAAAGCACATATGACTAAAAACTGGAATAAGGACATTGAAATGAACATCACAACACAAAACACATCAACACCAGATTTTTATGTGGAAAACCCAAAATGGGAAAAACCACAGTGAGGATTAGCTCACAATGTAATATATCTAGATATAGAATATTACTGGGCTCACTGCCAGGACTCACTCTCCTTAGAAGGATCACAACTAGAATATACAATGAAATGGCTAACCACCAAGACACAAAAGATATCGCTCACTGCCAAAAGTATGAACTAAAGAAATGCACCTTCAATGTGCTATGTTCAGTTCTAATGAGGCTCTGAATGTGTAGAATTACTTTGCATAGCTCAGTCACATAAAAATTCTACATTGATCCTTATGTCCTTCCACAATATGCTGCTCGTAACTGATAAATCATTTAAGCTCGCACAACCTTTCCCCTTTTCACACACACACTTATTCACACACTCACTCACTCTTCAACTCCAAAAAATTCTTATGTATATATACAAGTATATTTAAAACATCAATTAGGCCAGTCTAATTAGATGTATTAAAACCAATAAAAAATAACTCATGTTCGCACCATATAAGATTCAAAACATTTTTATCTATGTGGTGTATCATGTCAAGTTGGCATAGAACTGAAAGGGATCCAACTAACAATTGAAAAGTAAAATTAGTCTTCTTAATACATGCCATATATTAGGTCGGCCAAAAATAGGACCTAATCACAAAAACTTCAAACCAACACACACTTCAAGTAAATTTTTTTTTGGATCGAAATTACTTGCCAGTTTCTCATCACATTAACATCAAAAGAGTTCACCATTTTTTTTCATCTATTTTTTTTTTCTTTTTAATTTCACTTCATAAATTTATTTGTTTTCATTAAAAAAATTAGGCCCTCTGTTTTTTCTATTTTAGAAGTTAAAAAAATAATAATAAATTTTTTAAGAAAATTATAGGGTTTGGCCCTGTTAGATCCTGTTTTTAAAGGGTTTCAAATATTAGTCAAAAAAAAAATCTTTTGAACCCCTGTTCTATCTACTATTTAATAATTCATAATAAAAAAAATCATTTTTCTTTTTTTTTGGGCTTTGTCTCTCTGAAAGTTTATACATTAATACATAAATAAATAAATAAAACCTAATGTTTTTTTTCCTTGGGCTTCGGCTCTGTCTGTGCCTCAGCCCTCGTGCCTCTTCTTCCACCACGCTCCTCTGTTCTCGCCGCTCCACCCCTCCTGTTTGGTGTCGCCACTACTGCCTCTCATTTTGATTCTTCAAAACCCCATTTCATTTTTTTCTTTCGCCCGCCTATTTCTTTCCCCCCCGCCCGTTTAAATCTATCTGTCATAATATTTTCTTTTTTTAACAAAAGGCATTACCCTAATTTTTTTTGCCGACGTGACTTTCATCATTAAAATTTTTAATTTACAATTTTAAAACTTAAAATTTAAAAAGTGCCCGCCTTTTAAGCCGCCCTCTTCTTTATACTCAAGTTTTTTTAAATCAAGAGAATTTATCTCTTTTTCGTATAGCTTTTAAGGTATTCTATTTAATAAAGTTTTTATAAGTTTCTTAATATATTAACTTTTTAATAATTTTTTTTAATATTAAATTTAAAAGTTTTTTTCAAAAATATTTACTAATCATATTAAAATCCATTAGAATAATAATTTAATATTCTTCATTAATTTTTCAAAATAATATTATAAACATCATTTCATAATTTATATAGTTTTTTCTAAAAGAGGTTTTTTTAATTTTTTAGCTTAAGGGGATTTATTTTATTTTTAGGCATTTTTATTTTTTACGATTTAATCAAGAGGGCTATTTTTAAAATATTTACATAGTTATTCTAAAGTTGTGAATTTTTTATTGCAATCATGTCAACTTTAATTCCTGAAATTAAATTAACTAGTTCTAACTATCATTCTTGGAAAACTCATATCTCTTTTATTTTTCGATTTAAACATCTTTTGGATGTTGCAATAGATCCTAAATCTAAACCAGGTTTGTCTGCATCCAAAGATGAAATCGAAAAATGGAATCTAAAAAATGAAGAAGCCCTTGGCCTCATAGGTATCTCCATGTCACCCAAACTTTATGTTCACATTGGGACATGTACAACTGCCTATGAAGCATGGGACAAACTCAAAACAATTTATGATAGTACAAATGAATCAAGAAAAGTTCAAATTCAAGATCAACTTGAAGATTTGAGGTATTCTGATTTTAAATCTATGGATGATTTTTTATTGAAATTTGATGCTTTAAATAGTCAATTGGATGGTTTAGGAGTTAAATTAGATAATCTTAGATTAATTCATCTTATTCTTAAAAAGTGTCTTCCTAGACAATTTCAGCAATTCATTACTAATATTCATGCTCAATTAGCTATTCCTTCTTTAGCTACTCAATTAACTTATGATATTTTTCGTGATTTATTAAGACAAGAAGAGGCTAAGTTAATTCAGTTTGGTACTCTTAAGTCTAATGAACATGCTTTCTTGTCTAATCATAAGCAAAATTTTAAACCTCATTCTAAACAACAACATTATAATTCCAAACCTCATTATAATAATGGCAATGATCCTAGAAAGTTTAACTCTTCTAAGAAACCACATTGCACTTATTGTAATAAGGATGGTCATTGGCAAAATACTTGTTTTAAGAAGCAAAATGAGAAAAAGCCTATGAAGCAAAATAATCAACATCAAAATAAACCTAATAATAATAAGTTTCAAAATAATGCAAATCAATCTAGACGTGCTTTTACTTGTAGTTCTAATGTTTCTCAACCTCTTGAATGGGTTATTGATTCAGGTGCATCTCAACATGTTACTTCACATAAAGAAGTTTTTGAGTCTATGCAACCTGATATATCTAATGTTCCTCTTCAACTTGCTAATAATCATACTTGTAAAGTAGAAGCAATTGGAGATGTGAATGTTCCTAATGGTAAATTGCATGATGTTTTATATGTTCCTGAATTAAAGACTAACTTGCTTTCAGTTGCTAAGCTTTGTCAAGATTATAAAATAGAATTTTACAAAGATATGTGCTATGTTATTGATCCAAAACAAAACAAGGTCATTGCTAATGCTAAATTAGACAATGATAATTTGTTCAAATTTTATGAGTTTGCTCAATCTAGATGCTCTTTAATATCTACCATTGATTTCAATGTTTGGCATGAAAGACTTGGTCATATAAATGCTAACAATATTGCTTTAATGCAAAAGCTTAATATGGTAGATGGATTGCCTAGTATTGTTCCATCTAAAATTGTATGCACAGGATGCATGAGTGGTAAGATGCATAGGGAGCCCTTTCCACATGGTCAATCATGGAGGGCAACTCATAAGTTGCACCTAGTTCATAGTGACCTTTTGGGACCCATGGAGAATAACTCCATCCAAGGATCAAGGTATGCACTTACTTTTGTTGATGATTTTTCTAGAAGAACTTGGATCTATTTTCTTCATAGTAAGGATCAAGTTCTTGATATATTTTCTGAATTTCATAAATTTGTTGAAAGGCAATCTGGTTTTAAACTTAAAATTCTTAGAACTGATAATGGAAAAGAATATGTGAACAATGCTTTTAATAGTTATTTGAAATCATTTGGTATTAAGCATGAGCTAACTATTCCCTATACACCTCAACAAAATGGTGTAGCGGAAAGGAAGCATAGAACTATTGTTGAAATGGCTAGATGTATGTTACATGCTAAAAATATGTCTTATAAATTTTGGGCAGAAGCTATGTTTTGTGCTACTTACATTATTAATAGGACTCCTACTAAAGCTTTAAAGGATATAACTCCTGAAGAAGCTTGGTCTGGTAGGAAGCCCAATCTTAAGCATTTAAGGATTTTTGGTTCAATTGCTTATGTTCACAAACCTAAACAAAAGAGGCAAAAATTAGATGCTAAATCTTCTTATCATATTTTTGTTGGTTATGATGAACATTCTAAAGCTTATAGAGTTTATAATCCTCTTACTAACAAAGTTAAAGTTGCTAGAGATGTATGCATTGCTGAAAATGGTGTTCATGATTGTTCTAAAGTGCATAATATTGATTCTTCTCAAAATAAAGTTATTGTTGTGGAGGATACTCCTCAAGTTGAAACTCCTCTTAACCCTCCTAATGCATCTCTTACTCATAGTGATAGTGATGATGAAAATGTTGAAATTTCTCCTCATGATTCTTCTTCTAGTGATGATACTCCTACATCTAAAAGAATCCCAAAATGGTTTAAAAATTTGTTGCAAGAAAGTGAGGATTATTTAGCTAAAAATCCACCTAAAAGAAGAAAGGAAAATTATTGTAATTATGATTTGATGTCTAACATTATGAATTCAAATGATCCTCAAACTTATGAACAAGCTAAAGATCAACCTCATTGGAAAAAGGCTATGCAAGAAGAATATGATACTTTAATTGCTAATAATACTTGGGATTTAGTTCCATTACCTCAAGGTAAGAATCTTGTTTCATGCAAATGGTTGTATAAAACTAAGGTTAATGCAAATAATGAAGTTAGCAAGTTTAAAGCTAGATTAGTTGCTAGGGGCTTTTCTCAAATTGAAGGTTTAGATTATAATGAAACTTTTGCTCCAGTAGCTAAGATGCCCACTATTAAATTAGTTCTTGCTTTAGCTTCTCATATGCATTGGCCTATTCATCAAATGGATGTTAAAAGTGCATTTTTAAATGGTGATTTACATGAAGAAATTTATATGTCTCAACCTTTGGGTTTCATTAAGGAAGGTAATGAAAATCTTGTTTGCAAATTGAAGAAATCAATATATGGTTTAAAGCAATCTCCTAGAGAATGGTATTCTAAAATCAATGCTTTCTTTCTATCTCAAGGTTTCATTAGAAGTAAAAATGATCCCAATTTATATATTAAGCATAGTGAAGATGATATTGTGATTATTATTTTATATGTTGATGATTTAATTATCACTTCTAGTTCTAACAATTTGATTAGTGATGTTAAGTCTCAACTCAATCAACAATTTCAAATGACTGATTTAGGCCTATTACATTATTTTTTGGGTATGCAAATTTGGCAAACACCTAAAGGTATTTTTCTTTCTCAACATAAATATGCTCAAGATCTCTTAGATAGATTTAAAATGAATGATGCAAAGTGTGTTTCTACTCCTTGTGAATTAGGAACTAAATTAATGGTTGATATGGAAACTCCTTTTGTTGATCCTACTTTATATAGGCAATTAGTAGGAAGTTTAAATTATCTAACTCTTACTAGACCTGATATTTCTTATAGTGTTGGATTGGTTTCTAGATTTATGTCTAAACCACAACAAACTCATTTTAAAGTTGCAAAAATAATTTTAAGATATGTTAAAGGTACTCTTAATCTTGGTTTTTTTATGATGCAAATTGTGATTTTTCTTTAAAGGGTTATACTGATTTAGATTTAGGAGGTGATCCCAATGATGGGAGATCCACTTGTGGTTATTGTTTCTTTGTTGGATAGGTGCAATCTCATGGAATAGTAAGAAACAACAATCTACTTCTCTTTGTTCTACAAAAGCTGAATATAAAGGTTGTACAAATGCATGTAAAGAAGCATTATGGTTAAGAAGATTACTTGAAGACTTGGGTCTACCTCAAAAGGATCCTACTCCTTTATATTGTGATAATCAAAGTGCTATTGCTTTGGCAAAGAATCCAATTTTTCATGCAAGGACCAAGCACATTGCTCTTCAACATCACTTCATTAGAGAGCAAATTGAAGACAAGCAAATTTCTCTTTTCTATTGTAAAGGTGAAGATCAAGTAGCAGATATTCTCACCAAAGCTCTTTGTAAAGATAATTTCTCTTTCATTGTAAAAATATTGGATTACAACCCATTGAAGGGTTTGATGTAACCTCCCCAAGTAAAGCTTAAGGGGGGATGTTAGAAGATTAATCTTTACTTAGTAAAGGTTATTCTTTAATTGTAATTATTTATTAACTTGTAGGAATATTCCAAAGGAATCCCTACAAGTCTTTTGTCATTTTTGTCATCTCACACATGTGTGAGGATGGCTTATTTTAATTCCTTTATTAAGGAATATTTGTAACCACCTCCTTAAGAGGTGACACTTTGCACACACATAGATGAATGGTGGCATTCATTGAGTTGGGAGTTACATTCTAACTCCTCTTTCTCACCTCTACTTATTGAGGTGCTTCTCCCCTCATTCTTCAAGACTCATGCAAGCAAGCTAAGGCTAAATCTCTCTCTCTTTGTATTATTCTTTAGGCATTTTGCCTCCGTTCATAATATTGGGGTTTTTTCTTATTTTTTCCCCTTAACAAATTCTTGTGTCTCTCTTGCTTTGGTGGTGCTTGGTTTGGCTACTTCAATTTATTTGGTAATCTATTTCCTTCAAACAATTGCTCTTTATTAGTACTTTCCATTGCTCTTTTCTATTTCCTTTCAGAACCACAACACTAGAGTGTTCTTTTTAAGAATATGCGAAGTCTCCCACAGTAGCATACTGAACATAAAAACAACTGTAGTGTATATAGTTAAACTCTATCATTGATAACTTTTTGTATGCAACATAAAAATTCTCAAGATCCTAGAATAGCTGAGTGAATGAGTCATAATAATGAGATTAAGAGAGAAGAGTCATATCTCATCTTGTGGTGATTTTTGGACTCAAAAACCAACATACTGGCTCAATAGTAGAGAATGCTTCCGGTAGAGATCAACTTTCGATATACAAAATATGTTTCCCACCATGTTTCCATAACATTGACATAAATTACAACACTGAAACAATCAAAACATCCTATAGACACTTCATGCTCATGTTGCAAGGTTCCCATATTTCCAACAATCTCCTTGTGTCATAGAAAAAAGTACCCTTTGCTTGACATGGGATTAATTCATGATAAATTGGACTTAATGAGGCCTTGATTCAGGTGTTGCAAGGAATTTTATGCATCCACACTGGGTCTTGGACCCTTTCAAATGCATTTAATGATGTCTTGTAAAGGTGTTGTAAGATACTTTCACACTTTTCTAGACCTAATGAACCTATTTCTCCCTAATTCAACATTATAAAATGTGTTCAATAACATTATCACATCAATCTAGAAGGCTTATAACTTAAACTTAATGTTAAACTAGTGTTGTAATGTGTCCCACACATTCACATTGGTTCTTGTGCCTTCCTAGGCTATGTGGACCTCATTTTAGTGTTGTGAAGTGTATTAAATCACACTTTCACATTGAATTCTATGTCCAAAGCCCAAATTACTCTTTACATCATCACTAATAGGCCCCTATTAACCCATAATGTGCATTGCAAGGAATAAATTGATCAAATAATTGACAAATTTGCAATTTAAACCTTATTTCCTTATCTCCCAAAATCTTAGTTGGAAAAATGGATCCTGTGGGACCCATTCACCATCCATGGTGAATTCGTCCCATCTAGGTGGGACCCATTCACCATGTGTGGCGAATTAGTCCCATTTGGCCCAATTTTGACCTTTGAGCAGGAAAAAAGTGAAATTGAAGTTTAATCTTACTTCATGTCAAGGTATTAATGGGAAAAATAGGTGAATTCCTATAAATATAAGTCTTTTAACTCATTTTCACATCCATTCTTCATCATTTATCCACCAATATTCTGTATCAAGTCAAGCAACCTAGGGTTTTAACATTACAAGCTATTCAAGATCAATTTTTAGACATTCAAGGGAAGATCCTTCATGTTTTGTTGCAAAATTTAAAGATAAAACATCATGGAAAGGTAATCAACTCCATTATTACATGTTTCATTACATTCTTTCTCTATTTTGGTTTAATTACCTAAAAGGGGTTTGACCAAGGAAAACTCCCATGCCCTAACATTCAACATCTCTCTCTCTTGTCTTGTGTGTTTGTAGATTTAGGACTCTTGGAAGCTTGGAAATAATTGAAGATTAAGTTGCAAGGTTTCTCAAGTCTTCTCTTCATTCAACAAGTCAAAATATCAACAAAATCTCACTTTCAGACCTATAAATCAAAGTTTCAGAAGTGGACACTTGTAGAAAGTCAAAGTGCAGACCAAGAGCTCTAGAATCCACCTTTGAATAATCAAAATTCAAAAGTGGAATCATTCACCATGAGTGGCGAATGAGTCCCACTTCCTGTTCAATTTTGTGTTTTTTGCATTTTTAGATACCCTTTTTCCAGAAACAGGTTCCAACTCAGTTTTGCAGAATTGGGACTAATTCACCTAGAATGGTGAATGAGTCCCACCAAGCCTTAAAATCAGCATTAGCAGCATTTCAAAAGCAATTTCCAGCCTTCATCAAGATTCTAAGAGCACACTTTCAGTTTGGCTCATTTCTGTTAAGTTTTGCATTTTTTCTAATTCATTTCTACACAACACAATGTGTTTTCAAACAAGTCACATTTCTTAGATTTTGCATACTTAATCAATCAACCTTATCAATTAGCTGTATCTAGAACATTGCATTTAGGCATAATTTCATTATAAAATCCTTAGTTTGGGTGAACCACCTAGATTTTGGGTGTAGGATCTATCTCTTTTCATTAGGTGAAAGACCCTAATTGAACCAAAGAGACCTAACATCCCTAGTCCCAAAAATCTATGGTTCATTTTGCTGAACCTACTTTTTAAATACTTTCTTATCTGATTTGGAGTCCTTCATCATCATAGATCTAGGTTGCATTTCCCTTGTATTAGGGTTTTCATGATTCATTTGCATGATAGGTTTCAAATTTTGCATTCATAAAAAGTGCATTTAGGTTGCATTATTGGAATCTAAATTCATTTGAATTTTCTAAAATTCTGCATTTTTCACTTAGGACTGCATCATAACACTCAGAAATCATACAAATCCATCAAAAATTTCTGAAAATTCTTAAAAAAGTCCATATTGGGACTCATTCGTCACCTTGGGCGAATGAGTCCCTTTTCACTCCTAAAACAACCTTTTACAGAGCTAAAAACCTTGTTTTTATGCTTCTATTTGCTGCCATTAGTTATCTATATCACTTGGCTAAATTTCTATAACATCAATTTCACTAGATCTCACTTAAAATAGCTCATTTCATGCATTGTTTAATTTCACTTTTTGCATTCACAACATTTCATTTTTAGATTGTTGCATTGTGTAAACAAAAAATTAGCTTCCTTAAAAACTAAAAATTGCATTTCCTTTTAAGTCAAATGTTTCATTGTACTTTCTTTCCTTTTTCATCATAGCATGTTTTCTTTCAAAAGATGTGGCTTTGATTTTGTTAATAATGGATTGTATAAGTACAACATTCCCCCTTATGAGTTCAATTTTGATTACCACAATGAGAACATTAAGACACATGATCAAACCATTAATACAATCCTTAATCTTACATTGCCCATTGGTGAGAATGGTAGTGTTGACAATTATAACAATCATACTTGTTCTTCTCCCGATACCTCTCCTATTAGTGATGAAGGTATCTTGGTGCAAGAAGTTACAAGTCTTGAGGATCTTGATTGTCCATCTCCTTATTCCTCTTTGGACAATGTTAGACAACAAGAACATGAGATCATAGACACATTCCTAAACATCACCTTACCAAGTCTCCATGGTCATGACAATCAACCTTTCCCATCTCCTAATATCACTCCTCAAGGTAAAGAGGATAGGTTGGTGTTAGAAGACATTCCTATTAATAATCATGAAACCCTTGATCCTCCCTTCCCTAATGCTCCTCCCATTTTGGAAAATCTATTTGACAACCATATTGGTCTTTCACTTTATGCCTCCCCCACTTGTGACGAAGCTAAATTATAAACCTCAAACTTGGATGAACATATTACAAGCTCTCATAGTAGGGTAGAAAATATGGTACAAGACAATCAAATAGAGTCTTCTTCTCCTCTCCCCATTATCCATCATCACACACATTCAACCATTAATAACTCTCTTAGTTGTGATGAATTTATTTTGAATGAACCAAACCTTAATTGTCATGAACATGTGGTTTGTTGTTCTCCTAAGAACTCTCCTTCTAGGGAGGATATTATGACCCAAGAAAAAGATAACATTGGAACTAATGATAGTATGCCCTTTAAGGACAATCCAAACTCTCACTTGTTAATGGATGTTAGCATTATTCAATCTCAACTCATCCTTTACCCACTGTCACATAAACGTTCACCTAAACCTGAGTTTACTCTTTTCCACCTTCACACAAACAACAACCTCAACATCAACCTGAATTCACCCTCTACCCACCTCAAACTAATGTGTCACAACAAACAAGTTATAATACCATTACTCATACATATAACACTCGAAATAATCTGCAACTTCTGCAACCAACCCCACCCTCTTTACCTTTACCCAATCTTCCTAGTGCCCCTCGTTACCTCCCACAAACAAAGGAGTATGATCTTGTTGAAAAATTAAAGAATACTCATGCAAAGATTTCCCTTTGGGATTTACTTCAGAACTCACCAAATTACCACAATATTCTTCAAATAGCCTTAAAACAAATTGCAGTTCCTCATCATACAACTCCAAATGATGTAAAAACTTTAACCCATCAAATGAATCAAACTAATCTAGACATTACTTTCCATCAAAATGAGCTCCCTCCTTTAGAGTTGTGAAAAAAAAACAAAGCTTTCATGATCATTGCTCAATACAATCTGATAGGGATAAAATGAACCCTTATTGATAATGGTTCTACCCTTAATGTGTGTAGTGTGAATTTCCTTGATAAATTGCATGTTGACAAGTCACAAATAATACCTAATTCTATATCTATTCAAGGATTTGATAATACAACAAAGAAAATGCTTGGTGTAATCACTTTTCCTATTACATTTGATAATACAATAGAGAAACTGCTCGGTGTAATCACTTTTCCTATTAT